>JAXCGZ010000342.1:2500-5000 GCA_037179515.1 Halocaridina rubra
GAATTTTGTTATTTAACGTTAATAAGGTGATTCCGGATTTGATATATCATGAGAATTTGATATGAACAAAGCAGTATAAGATATACTTCCTAGTATATTCGTGCATATTGCGTAATTATACGTTATGAATTATCTGTATTCTTTGCATAGGTATCATGCAGAATTTAAGAAGACAGAATAGTCTTGACTATTTTGTCTGAGAACTCGTGTAAATCTTAAAAAAATAAAACTGATACTAACCCAAAGCCAACCTTTGCATTGGCGCCTTTTTAGGCGATATATCTTTTCCATGTTTCTTGTTTATAGTATCAACAACAAAAATGAATAGACTTAAGTTTTTTTACTTTGAGTTTATCCTATTTCTTTGCTAATATATATTGTCGTGGTACTAATACTAACCTAAACAAACCCTCTCACTGAAATCTAGTCAATATTTGAGTAGGAATTGTGGTGTCTTTCTCATTTTGACCTAAAACACACGATAGAGTTGACCTGATAATGCAAAATTTTAGATTTATTATAGTCTCTATAAAGCATTTCTGTTGTTGTGTAACGTTGAAGCTATTACAATGCGTCTATTTGTTGTTATTGGATGTTGCTGTTTGATTAGTATACTTGTTCGAATGTAGTTGTAGATATGTGTTAAAGGAGATGTTGAATTATGTAGATATATTGTATATAAAAAATATAACTGATAAAAGTTGTATTTATTTCCTTCCTATAAATAAGAATTCTCTAGAGTGTAACAAATTTTGTATGTGGTAACAGTTAGTGTTGGGTATGAGAAACCTTTTAGCAGTATTGAATGTACTAATGACATCTAATTACTATTGCTTTCTCTACTGTATGATTTACCACTTGCTTCTGGTAATGGGAGAGCAATGTTCTTTATCTTTAGATTATATATATATATATATATATATATATATATAATATATATATATATATATATATATATATATATATATATATATATATATATATATATATATATATATATATATATATATATATATATTTGGATAAAATATTTTGTTTTACTTTTTTGTATTGACAAGCATATTTTGCCGTGAAATCCTTCATGAGGCATTTGTCTCTTTTAATACAGCAGCAGCCTGCACTAGTTTGCTTACGTCTCAGGGTTTATCTTATAGACAAGTAGGCCCACTCATTAACTTAAGTGGCATTCAAGATATTACATAGACTGGCAGTAAATGTATACTTGAATATAGGTATTTATAAAAGATTATTAATAAAAATTGGAAGGATATTGTCATCTGGTGACCATTGCATTAACGTTAACAAGCTCTGCTTAAAAATCATCATGCAAAAGCTTCAAGTTTGCTTTTGAGGATCATATTGGTAACGATTACATCTGCCAAAAAAGTCCTTCGCTTGAAGGCAACCGTCCTAGCCCTTGTTAGAAAAGGGAGTCCGTGACGTAAAACCGGACTATTTTGAGCCACTTGACTGATAACCATTCTTGGGAATATAATAAAAATCTCGTGACAAACATATTTGCAGTTCGCTTCCGGTTCCGGTTTTACGTCACGGACTCCCTTATCAACCAAGGGCTAGGACGGTTGCCTTCTTGCGAAGGACTTGTTTTGGCAGATGTAATCCTTACGCTGAGTGCATGCCTTTGCTAACCTCAGACCGTGACGGGGCGCGAACCCTCGGCCTGACGCCTCAGAGTCGGAGACGCTACCGACTGAGCCACGGCGACTACACAAACATATTTGCAGTATACTGGAGTAAATTATAGCTTAACCCTCTGCAGAGTGTTTTCCCAAAAGTAATTTGTAAACCAACCTTGGTAATGAGATGTGAACATTTCTAGTATCAAGACTCTCTGTTAATTAGTAGACCAATTTTGAAGTAAGTCTTTCGGCATATAAGTCTTAAATGTGCCTCATAGCTCGTGAAAACAAATCGCATATTTTTTTTTTTTACTTTAGCTACAATGCTGAATCATCAACTTAAGTTATGTACATCACGCCTGCATCATTGAATGCAAACTTATTACCTTGAAATGCTTCTCTCTCTCTCTCTCTCTCTCTCTCTCTCTCTCTCTCTCTCTCTCTCTCTCTCTCTCTCTCTCTCTCTCTCTCTCTCTCTCTCTCTCTCTCTCTCTCTCTCTCTCTCTCTCTCTCTCACACACACACACACACACACACACACACATACACACACACACACACACACACACACACACACACACACACACACACACACACACACACACACACACAAGCAAATGTGATACCTATCTTCTAAAAGGGAAGGAGGGATACGGCTCTGAACTATAGACCAGTTTCCTTGACCAGCATAGTTTGCAAAGTTATAGAGAAGCTACTAAGGAAACATATCTCTCTTCACTTGGAATCCTTCAACTTTTTGTCAGTGAGGCAACATGGCTTCAGAGAAGGTAGATCAACTGTAACAAACTTATTAGAATTTTATGATGAGGTAAGCCAAATCTTACAGGAAAGAGAGGGCT
>JAXCGZ010000342.1:7500-15000 GCA_037179515.1 Halocaridina rubra
ACGGATAATCATCCATATCCTTTATTGTTTATAATAATTACTTTGCTTTCCAGTCTTCCATAGTTGAGATCAGTAGCCGACTACCATTGTACCGGTGTTCAGCCTTTGGCGAAAGCTCCATCTTCATGATCTTCCTTGGCCTTAATACGTCTTTTTTTTTCCTGGATACTTGCTTCACGGGTTGACGTTTTATTTAATCGTTATCTTGAAATTTAAATGAGTATCATATGGGTTCATGCAAGAAACCCCTTTCCATTATATGAGATACTGTGCACTGAACAACAATAGTCTGCACATCTGTGTACTGTATTTCATTAATATTTAGTGATATACGGTATATATGACTAAGATAAAGACAAATTTTCTTGGTATTACTTGCCTTGCTGTGCTTGGGTTATGTTCATTATTCTTTTATTAAGAGTATCACAAACTAGGTTGTGTATATTCTTTATATTGTCGTGCATGCTAGTGCAACTGTTGCTGTTTATATTTAAAGCTGCACACATTGAAAAATTAAATGGCTCTCTTTGTCATCTACTGACACCAACTGCAATTTCTAATAACTAATAAACATACATTGATACATAGACATCTTTATACAGAATATGTAAAGAGGGCAGGCGTTAAATGATCATAAATGAGCAGTTAGACTAACATAAAGTGCTAGATAAGTAGACAGATAAACATCTAGATAGCTGGGTACTGTAGCAACAGCTGACATAGCTACAGAGATTCTTATTTCATATTTTAAACGAGCATATTCAGAAATATATCATGCTTCCCCATTCATTTCATTGCTAAGATTCATATTCTTAATCTTAAGGAAGAATCACGGTGAATTCTCTGTCAATATTTCATTTAATGGTGATTGTTCCCTCTATATGAGCATTGCAATTGCATTTAATTATCCTGTAATTTATGGTATTACAGTACTTAATATAGCAGATACTTTAATTTTAGTCACTAATTTAATAGTGCAATTTCTCTATATGATTATAATATATAGTTCTTAAAAGTACCAAGTATTTTATTAGTAGAAATATTTTGTTCAAAATCAGTACCCTGTACCTTAGAGGTGACATAGTCTTAAAGCATATTTACAAGTATAAAAATACAACTAGACAGTACATTTCCCTCCTCCAGTCTCCTGTTAAATCTAAGCGTTGCATTCCCCCACTACGCACTTTACGAGGCATAAACAGAATGAAAATAACATTTTTATAACGATTAGATTATCTTTCATGGTTAATAGAATAAATTCCTCATCCTTTCAATATATTTGCACTCAACAAACTTCCAATTGCCTGGCAGTTTCGTCTTTCCAATACCCTCCTTCTCTCCGCATGGTCAAACCAGTTCTAGTCCTTTTGACGAGTTCTGTCTCGTTTCTATGTCTGACAAATTTCGCTTGCCTTCGACATTTTTTCCTCTCCACAGTCTTACCTTCTCTCCGTCTGCCAAACTAGTTTCAAAGTCGATCTTCTATCTTGTCCTCATTTAATATGTATTGGTAGTGGACACTTGAGGAAGTTTTACATATTTGCTGTTCATATTGAGAGGAGCCATATCATACATATTTTTTTTTTCATATTGATAGTATAAAAGTGTTGCTATTTATTGATGAAGGTAACTTAATTTGTTTTTCTTGTGTTCTTTAAACATGCAGAGTACATCACTATTATCTCCTCAAATTTCTCATTATATGTAGTAAAAAATAACATCCTTAGCTCTCTAATTTACCACTTTATGTGGGATCACTAAACTCGACTAGTCATATTTAAAATTTTCTGCCGAACAAGTTCTTTGTGTCCTCCTCCATCGTTTCTTCCAAGAAATTGGCTTCACTCGTCCCAGTGCTACTTGATACGCATTTCCCCCACCTGCGCACCAAGATTTTACACACCTCACCTTGCCGAGTATACCGCAACCTTATTTACTTTTCCGGTATCACAGTCATATTATATCATACATATAATAACACATACAGTAAATTTTGGAACCACACCAAATACGTATAATTTAACAGATTATTATGAACTACATAATTGAAATAATTTGTACTAGGCCTATAAATTCATCTTATATAAAAAATCTGTTTTTATATATATTCCACTATTCTAATACCGTTTTGATAATCTACTTTTTGTAATAAAATTAACAGGAAATATTAAAATTGGATAAGACGCAGAAGGAAGAGGGAACTTTTTAAAAGTCAAGAACCTATTCCACTTATAGGTAGTTAACAAGCAATTCAGATGAAATAACAGTCAGTTAACATCCAAATGGTCGTTGTTGTATGAGAAGTTCTTTTTTTGTCTCAGAAACGGTGACTGGGACATTTTTTTTCTTTCTTCTTTCATTTTTAAATAAGATAACTTTTTAAATTAGAATTAAAGAATTTCTCTGTTATAGGTATTTAATGAAGATTTCGAAAATTTCTATTATCAAGAAGTTTACCACACGTTGCATTGTTTTTATATAATCAATACTGTCTATGATGGGTTGTGTATTCCTTGATATTGAATCTTCCAAATCTTCACACTAAAGATCCGAAATATATATATATATATATATATATATATATATATATATATATATATATATATATATATATATATATATATATATATATATATATATATATATATATATATATATATATATATATATATATATATATATATATATATATATATATATATATATATATATATATATATATATATATATATATATATATATATATATATATATATATATATATATATATATATATATATATATATATATATATATATATATATATATATATATATATATATATATATATATATATATATATATATATATATATATATATATATATGTAATATATATATATATATATATATATATATATATATATATATATATATATATATATATATATATATATATATATATATATATATATATATATATATATATATATATATATATATATATATATATATATATATATACGCACACATATATATACATTATATACATATATATATATATATATATATATATATATATATATATATATATATATATATATATATATATATATATATATATATATATATATATATATATATATATATATATATATATATATATATATATATATATATATATATATATATATATATATATATATATATATATATATATATATATATATATATATATATATATATATATATATATATATATATATATATATATATATATATATATATATATATATATATATATATATATATATATATATATATATAAATATATATATATATATATATATATATATATATATATATATATATATATATATATATATATATATATATATATATATATATATATATATATGTAAATATATATACATATATATACATATATATATATATATATATATATATATATATATATATATATATATATATATATATATATACGCACACATATATATACATTATATACATATATATAATATATATATATATATATATATATATATATATATATATATATATATATATATATATATATATATATATATATATATATATATATATATATATATATATATATATATATATATATATATATATATATATATATATATATATATATATATATATATATATATATATATATATATATATATATATATATATATATATATATATATATATATATATATATATATATGCATATATATATATATATATATATATATATATATATATATATATATATATATATATATATATATATATATATATAATTAAAAGGAAGGTGGCTTTTGCACCACCCTGTATAAATGATGATGTTACCGCGATTATATGCTGGTAGAAGTTCTTTTCACAAAAATAGATAGCCCTGTTCGGCTGACATGGGAGGTTTTTATAGAACTGCAACCACCCCAATTCTTTAGATTGCATAAAAGGTTTACGCCTCAACTTATCTCATATGCAAATTCATATTTCAAATTCGTATATTTTTAGTGCGTTTTATGAAATATTTGATATTTCATAAATTCTATTTATGTATATTTAAATTATAAGATTGTTTACTGAACATTTCAACTTAAATATTGTGAACTATGTCAGTGGTTCTCAACTCGTTTCAGGCCACGAATCCCCAGCCCAATAAAAAAAAATCTTGGAAGGGGTTAGTTATTTTCTTTTCTAGTATAGACAGTAAAAGAGTTAGAAAGATCCTTAATACCTTACCATTCAAATTTTGAAAACAAAATGTATAGCTGTTAATGCAAATATGGTGACAAATTTATTGTCATTAATGTAAATCCAAGAAGGAATATTAAAAAAAAAACCGGCTAGTTACCTGGTGTATGATTCACTGCTGAAAATAAGTCATTACTGTGCGAATATCCTAGCCAGAAGAAAAAAAAAATTTAATAGAATGTTAGCCCTAACAGACAGTTGACTGCAAGATTTGGTATAACTGGAAAAAATAAATGAATACGTGTACCCGGATTAAGTAAGAGATTTTTGTTTTTAATAACTTCTCCCCAAACTGTTTTCCTTTTTTGATGTCGGCTACCCCCCAATTTAAGGGGGAAACAGCCAAGGTATATATATGTATGTATGTATGACGTCTACTCCACATCAGTTACGCATCCGCCTGAGAAACGAGAAATTATCCTACCTTGATATGATGAATTATTGATTGTCTTCATAACCTTAATTATATTCAACTATATCATTAATGTTTCCCAAGATGATTTCACAGTCTGTTGATTAAAGCAAAGTGGTTACAACCGATCAATAAATGAGGCTGCCATTCTTCTATCATACTCGATCTCCTCCATCTGCTGCTCTTTGACAAGAAAATCAATTGCATGGAGGTTTAGATTGTTCAACCGTCGTTTCCATCTCTCTTTTAGTCGGTTATCACGAAATTTTACGATTGTGGGATTTGTTATTATTATTATTATTATTATTATTATTATTATTATTATTATTATTATTATTATTACTGTTATTATTATTATTGTTATTATTATTATTTTATTATTATTATTATTATTATTATTTTTATTATTATTATTATTATTATTATTATTATTATTATTATTATTATTATTATTATTATTATTATTATTATTATTATTATTATTATTATTATTATTATTACTGCTTTTCAAAGTGAGGCCATATCGCACCAAATTCAAATACAGTAGTCACAACAAAACCAAAAGAAATGAGGCAGCTGGAATCATTCAGCGCATCCTGCCTATCTCCATTATTTAATCGTTGTTTAGTGGGGAAAATTAAATGGGAGGAGTACAAATCTTCTCCTTTATCCCTTTTAGTCACCTTTTAAGACACCCAGGGAAGTAAGAGGGTTGGAATCTTTTTCTACCACCAAACATATAGAACTCCCATCCCGTGAAAATACTCTGCAATCATTGACACTACAGAGTTAACCGAGGTATACCTCCACGAGGAAAGTCATAAACTTCTCCTCTTTCTCCTCGCATGAATCTTGCAAGGAGAAAATGAACAATCCAAGAATGGGTCAAGCACTGTACTATATATAGCTAGAGATATTGATCACTAAAATGGCCAGTTATACTTGCTTTACATGAGTAGACACACATTCAAAGAAGCAACAGGAGAGACTACCATACTGCAAATTTACGGCAATATATATATATATATATATATATATATATATATATATATATATATATATATATATATATATATATATATATATATATGCATATATATATATATATATATATATATATATATATATATATATATATATATATATATATATATATATATATATATATATATATATATATATATATATATATATATATATATATATATATATATATATATATATATATATATATATATATATATATATATATATATATATATATATATAATATATATACATATATATATATATATATATATATATATATATATATATATATATATATATATATATATATATATATATATATATATATATATGTATATATATAAATATATATATATATATATATATATATATATATATATATATATATATATATATATATATATATATATATATATATATATATATATATATATATATATATATATATATATATATATATATATATATATATATATATATATATATATATATATATATATATATATATATATATATATAGATAGATAGATATATATATATATATATATATATATATATATATATATATATATATATATATATATGTATATGTATATATATATATATATATATATATATATATATATATATATATATATATATATATATATATATATATATATATATATATATATATATGGTAATAATAATAAAATTTCTTTGTCCTATAACTTTAAAACTTTAAACTGAAGACAGTCACTTTTTGGCTTGACTCCCGTTTCCATTAGGATATGCCTAAAGAAACCAAGGAAGATAGCATATAAGCAATAAGGTGGGTTTAAAATTTATTTAAGCACTTAACATTTTTCAGGTACTGATCTATCACTAAAGAATCGCAATCTTCTTCATTATACAAATATATCAGTTATTTTATATGTAATAGTGATTTTTTTATGCCTTTTCAGGATTTCATGATGAGTATGTCTCATTATATAAAATAAATCTGTGTGAAAATTAATTTTACTTTTAGGAGTCATTCTCCATCATCCTTTCTCTCAGATTGATCGATGAAAAACTTTTATTTTTCCTACATTCATGAACAAGTTTTCCATGGATGAACTGAAACAGAAAATTCATTCTGAGTGTATCATCGTTTTTCACTCCTGAAAAGAATCGTATGTTCGGAAGACTAACGCTTCGTCTGCTAAATGGTTTGATTTTGACGCCAGCTACGCAGAAGGCGGGGAGAGTGGCTATTGGGAGGAGAGCCATATCGAAACAACTCCCATATATAGTGATGTCTGTAGGCAACTGAGGGGTCTCTGACAGAGTTGGAAAGGCCTTCAGAGGCACGCTATCGCCCATACATTCACTTGTCATGGCTTGCTTTAAGAGACTTTCTGTCCCTGAGCTCCAAAGACTTGTCTGTTTAGAATATTGTTTTGAATCTGATTCAGATTGGACCACTTCATTTTCCTTAGATATAGACCTTCTGAGGGAAGTGGTTGCAGGCTGAGATTTGCCATTCGAAAATTCGATGAAAGTTGTCGTTTGATCATCCTTAGGATGAGATGTTTTCCTGGAATGTTTGCTTGATTCCCTGGATTGCTGGAAAATGCAAGATTTTGATGCTCTTCTGAAACTATAAACGGACTGTCCAATTCGTGGATAAATATCCACACTGGAAGGAGAAGTAAGACTTTTGGTGCCAGGGGAGTTGAGAGACGATCTGCTTCTTGTCATTTCAGAATTGAGAGTAGGATGGCTTGTGCTTGAACAATTTCGCTGTAAGAGAGGTCCTACTAT
>JAXCGZ010000342.1:20000-25000 GCA_037179515.1 Halocaridina rubra
TTAGTGTAAGAGTGGTTGATATTGGAATTCGCTAAGCGAGGAGGTAGTTAATGTTAATTCAATCCATAGTTTTAAGGACAGGTATGATAAGTATCACTAAGTACAAAATGGAACCGATCAGGAGACGGGAAGATACGAGCTTTGGACACTTTCCTGTAAGTACAATTAGGTAATCACAATTAGGTAATCACGGACATACTGCCAAAACCATAGTCCTTTGAAAGAGGGTACTGTTCTAGCCCTTGATAGAAAAGACAGTTCATGACGTAAATCCGGATTGATTGATTATTATTATTATTATTATTATTATTATTATTATTATTATTATTATTATTATTATTATTATTATTATTATTATTATTATTATTTACTACAGCACCACACATAGCCAAACCTTGTAAATATTAATAACCGTCCAGAAATTTTGGGTAAATCTGTAGGAAATTTGCTTTCTTTATCGATTTTTTTTAAAGATAACGTTTATATATGGAAAAAAGGATGGTAAGTATGCTATACTTATTGCCTTTAATTATAATTGGTGTACTGATGTTAATAGTATCATTTATGTGAAGATTTCCTCTCATAGGCTATGTAAGCCTTGACGTTAACTATGCTGACTTACAGTGAAACGAGGGTCTGTTTCTGTAGTCCACCAGATATGTGTATATATGAAAAGCGTACTTCATTTAGCGTTACTAGCAACATGCTATTCACGTGTGTGTGTGTGTGTGTGTGTGTGTGTGTGTGTGTGTGTGTGTGTGTGTGTGTGTGTGTGTGTGTGTGTGTGTGTGTGTGTGGGTGTGTGTGTGTGTGTGGGTGAGTGTGTGTGCTTATATTTATATATATATATATATATATATATATATATATATATATATATATATATATATATATATATATATATATATATATATATGATATATATATATATATATATATATATATATATATATATATATATATATATATATATATATATATATATATATATATATATATATATATATATATATATATATATCTATCTATATATATATATATATATATATATATATATATATATATATATATATATATATATATATATATATATATATATATATATATATATATTACATAAACGTATGTTGAAGATTTTGATATATATTTTCTAGTTTGTAAATGACAAAACACGGGGGTCAAAAGGGTACTTAACATATTCTCAATAAATTTTCATTTCATTATTTTGGGGATGAATTGAAGGAATATTTATGCAAAGTTTCCTGACATAATGATTACCATTAATTTTTTCTTAGTGTACGGTATTTCCTATATCTCTGGTGATGTTTGCAGTGAAACGTGAATTTATTTTATTATGGCGTATGGGTCTCAATGATATGGTTTTTTTTTTAAGAAAATTGTTTGTCACACTATCGGATAAATACACGAACGAGTGAACTCCATAACAGAAGATCGGATGAAATATATAGTTCCGTAAGTGGAATATGAGAGCGTTTTAATACCTGTAAAGAAGGCGAAAAATCGCCTAAGAGTTAAGACAGAATCATGGATATAATTTTTCTTTGACATATGTTGATGGTTTATGGTATTTTCTAGTCCTTAAATTATGGCTTTATAAAAAGGTAAATTCACATAAAATGGTGAATGTTTCTCAAGAATACGTTTCATATCAAAGCAAATTATTTAACGAACTCTAAGATATATTCCGTACGAGTGAACTTGAAAAAAAAAATACGAGTGTAACTGTGGTTCCATAAGTGAATTATTTGGACGGAAGATGAGAGCACGTGAACACGCGTAGCCAAGGAGAAAATCAACAAACAGAGCTAATCAGATACCCGGATAACAAGGGAAGGTGAACATCAGAATGAGCATCCACACGTGAATTACCATGCCAGAACCATAAGAAAAGGAACAGTAGCTAAGCCGTGCTATTGATAGAAAAGAAAATTCAGTTAGGAAGAATGAAATGAAGATATGGATGGAGTCAGGGAATAGACATAGAGGGAGTATTCTTTGAGACCGCTAAGGATAATGCTATGAGTAAAACGAAGTGAAGACAGTCTGCGAAAACAGTGAACCAACGTAAATAGGAAAATTTGCTTTAAAAAAAAATATAGCTGTTATTGAACCATGTACACACTGACGGAAAAATTGGATGAATGACTGTGGGGTGCTGCAAACATACATGCATATGCATGGCCCCATTCCCCCTTGTTAGGGAGTTGGCAGAGCCAAGAGACACGAATTCATCACCATCCACACATACCACAACTTCTCCTCCTGGCGCCTTGGGGATAAAGGGTTGCCACATTTCCCTCCCACCATCCTGCTTTGGTCATCTATAAGAGAGGCGGGCAAGGATATTCTACAGTGAGGGCTGACAGCCACAGCTGGTTTACCCCCCACTGCTACATCACATGGTAAATCCCCTCACACCCTTCCATCACTGCTCACTGAGCCAGCAGGTACGAGATACCCCTTTGGCCCGTATCACCTTTACACAATTTTGTTCATTCCTTGAAATGTGCGAACCCAGATGCTTAAAACTTTCAGTTTCTTCAAGAAACTCCCTATTCGCTCCTACATTCAATCTACCAACATTAACACTCCTCGTGCATCTCATGACTTTACTTTTACCAATATTCACTGGCATCTTCCTTCTTTCGCACACCCTAACAAACTAAGTCAGCAAACGATTCAAATCATTCTCAGTATCAACCATGCTTGCTGTGTCATCCGCAAATGGCAATTGAATCAGTTTCCACAACCTTCCATATTCACCCACTAATTCCAAGCCACTGTCTAATACTCTTTCAGTTACTTTCCTTACCACATCAATATACACATAAAAAAACCATGGTGACATTACTCAACCTTGACTTAACCCTACATTCACCTCAAACCAATCACTCATACCAGTCCCTGTTCTCACTCATGCTCTACTATTCATGTAAATACTCTTCACTGCATTCAGCAAACTTACACTAATTTCATACAGTCGCAGCACATTCCATAATGCCTTTCTATCAAAACCCTGTCATACGCTTACTTTTAATCCATGAAAACACAAAAAGTGTCCCTACCTTCCACTAAGAACTTCTCACACACCTGTCTTACCAAATGCACCTGATCCACACATCTTCTTCCTCTTCTGAACCCACTCTATTCATCCCCAATCAATCTCTCAGTACCTTTCCTAATTCTCTCATTAACACTCTTCCATATACCTTACCAACTACACTCAACAAATTAATTCCTCTAAAACTACTACATTCATACATATCTCCTTTCCCTTTATAAAGTGGAACTACACATGCACTCCTCCAATCAATTGGGACCCTCCCTTTTCTAAAACAAAGCAAAGCATACTAATTAATAATAATAATAATAATAATAATAATAATAATAATAATAATAATAATAATAATAATAATAATTTTTATTATTATTATTTTTATTATTATTATTATTATTATTATTATTATTATTATTATTATTATTATTATTATTATTATTATTATTATTATTATTATTATTATTATTATTATTATTATTATTATTATTATGTTGTTGTTGTTGTTGTTGTGTTTGGTGTTGTTGTTGATTTATATTTTCCATGAAAAGGTGGAATATATATATATCTAGGTCACACTGAAATGTCTGTTTGTGGAAATCCTGTGGAGTTATGTTACCAAACTAGGTTTGATTTGTCTGCTTCTTATGTACAAAATATGAGATTTGGGCGTGATAATTGCATATCATTTTAGTGTTGTTGTTTTTTTAACAAAAACGGAAAAAGATATATAGAAAAAGAGCTGGGAAAACAGCTTTTGTAGTTTTGCGCTACCAAAGAGAAGATTCATTTCCTCTAAGATTAGATTCAGTTTTGGATAAGCGTGTTCATACTCTTGTGGAGGAGCTAACCCAAACCAAGGTTATTTCAGTGCCTAACGATGAAGGCTTGGTCTTCTTCAAGAAACTTTTGACGAAAATTACTTCTTGCGAATATATTTGCATATATATATATATATATATATATATATATATATATATATATATATATATATATATATATATATATATATATATATATATATATATATATATCTATATATATATATATATATATATATATATATATATATATATATATATATATATATATATATATATATATATATATATATATATATATATATATATATATATATATATATATATATATATAACCAATTAAGCACATTACATATGTGAAAACATGAATCATGCTTTACCAAAACCGGGACTCGAACCTAGGACTTATGATTACTAAGTCAAGGCGCTACCACTACACCACAGATGGTTAAAAGGAATCCAACCTTATAGCTTATATCTGCTTTACTTAGGAATGAATGCATTCTATCTGAATGCCACTATGTTCATATTACAGATTCCCCAACCTCATTCGTGGCTTCATTTTAGCATTTAATTCAATTCCCAATCTCATTCGGGCCATAAAATAACCAATTAAGCACATTACATATGTGAAAACATGAACCATTTTTTACCCCGACCGGGACTCGAACCTAGGACTTATGATTACTAAGTCAAGGCGCTACCACTACACCACGCAAGGTTAAAAGGAATCCAACCTTATAGCTTATATCTGCTATGCCTAGGAATGAACGCATTCTAACTGAATAACATTTATCCACGAAGTGCGCGTTCAGGAAATGCGTTTTCCCTCGCTTGGCAACTAATATTCTTGTGATTTCAGTATATGATTATTATAAGCTATGTTATTACCTGAATTTCCTCTTCATCTAATCTGTGCATTTTATTCATTTATTTTTTTATTTATTCATTTATTTATTTATTTACTTATTTAAGGATTTATTTATTTATTTATTTATTTATTTATTTATTTATTTATTTATTTACTTATTTACATTATTTGTGTGTTTATTTATTTTTTTAATTATTAATATAACTCTATATATAAGCAGCTTTAACGACCG
>JAXCGZ010000342.1:42500-50000 GCA_037179515.1 Halocaridina rubra
AGAAAAAAAAAAGCAAAAGTTATACAGGAATCACAAATGATAACTAGTACCTTATCGAAGAGAGAGAGAGAGATGGTGAGTTAGACAAGAGTTAAAAATGGTACCTCTATTAAAATATTAAAAACTGAAAAACAAGAGCAAAAGTTAGACAGAAATTGCAAGTAATAACCAGACATGACTAATATAAATACTTCCGATTGGCTCCACACACTTTAGGCCTGATGCACTGTTTTCCAATTACCAGGCATTAAAGCTCAACATTAATTATATGTATAACGCAATACAATATTTGAATTTTCTTGTATGCCCAAATTTTGGCTAGTAATTGTTGGTGAGTTTTGAATGTAAGAAATACCGAAATACTAAACGTGAATTTCCTTGTACAAAGAGTCACTGAAGAACATTGTGTATGGCTTTTTAATGTATTTTTTCTATCCTTTGCTCTCCCTTGAAGCTTATTACAATTAAATAAAGCTACGTGATAGAACAAATTGATAAACGATGGAGGAAGTAACCAGAGAGAAGATCTAATAGGGATGAGGAGGAAAAGTATTTCTGGAGGAGACGACATTTTTGTTTTTAGTTTGAAAAAACAAATGATAAGATATGGACAAGGAAGTTTGAGCTGTCATGGGACTAAAACCAATTCAGAATCGAGGGTTCTTGTCTGTCATCATGAAATATTAATGGCTACATGTGACGTCTGTTACACCAAACTTCCTTTTCTGTGGATATCCCAAGATACACAATTTTCAAAAATGATGTATAAGTATTTCGTACCCTTTGAAAAATGAAAACATTCTGTTGAGAGCTGAATAAGCGAGGGCTTCGTAAGAGTACAGAACAATTTACATATATTTATGCCAAGATTCCAATAGCTAATTTATCTTTAGCAGGGCTAGTGCATGACAGAAGAGAGATGTTGCTCGCCGTTCCATGTGTCACTAAAATTTGTTTTTTTGTAACAAAAATGGTTCATTGCTTATTAGCTTGATATTTACCATTAAGAGTTGTTGTTTTCATAGGTTTTTGCAGATTAAAATGACAGATAATATACCCGTATAATTAGGCAGGCGAATAAGCAAGAGATAGTTTGTTAAATATGGAAGTGACGTTTTATTATTGTCATCAGTGTAATAATAATAAAAATGAAAGTGACGTTTTATTATTGTTATCAGTTTAATAATAATAATAATAATAATAATAATAATAATAATAATAATAATAATAATAATAATAATAATAATAATAATAATAATAATAATAATAATAATAATAATAATAATAATAATAAAGATAAAAAAAATTTACATAGTATACATGTACTTTATATTGTATGAACAATATATGAAATATATTTTTAGGTATTAGAGAAATGTCTTAAAAATGCTTTAATTAAACTCTTTTTGCAACAATAAATACATACATATATACAAAGCTTTCGACCTGTTATTAGTTCCGGTGGTTCTCTGCTTTTATTACAGCTAGGAATCACTGCACTGATCAGATTTGAAAGTCTAAAGTTTCCTTTTTAAGAAGGAAAGTTGATAACCTTAACTTCTCTCCCACAGATAAATGTTTCTGGTCCTTAACCAAAAACCTCTTCAAAAACTACTGTAACTCAAGCTTTCCCCTCTCATTCGTTCTGATGATTTCATAGCTTGCTTTCCCACAGACAAAGCCACTCTCTTTGGACTTATTTTTCTGTTAACTCTTCTGCATGGGATTTAAGCGCACATATTCCTCGAACTTTACCCCTCTCAAACCCTATCTCCTCCTTTATTCTTTCATCATACAGAGTACATAAGATTCTTCGCTCTTAAAAGACGAAGAAGGCATCTGGACTAGATGGTATCCGTGCAAAGTTCCGTAAGGAATTTGCAGATGAACTAGTTCGCTTGCTTTGTCGTCTTTTTCGCCTCATTTTCTCAACCAATACCTATCATTCATCTTAGAAGCATGCTTTAGTTCAACTGGTTTCTAAGAAGAGTGACCATTATATTCTTTCCATGTACCGGACTATTGCCTTGAGCTCTGCTATTGTTAAAGTATTCGAAACTATTCAAATATCACCTGTTGAAACATCTTGAATCTAACTCACTTATATCCGATCACCAGTACGGTTTCCACAAGGCAAGATTCAGTGGTGACCTACTGTCCTATCTTACTCATGTATGGTCACCTTTTCTAAAGAACTATGGGAAATGCCTATGTATATGCCCTTGCTATCTCTAAGGCTTTCGACAGAGTGTGGCACAAGGCTCAGATGACCAAACTCCTTGCTTATGGCTTTACTACCTCTCTCTATTCTCTGAATCTCTGATTTCCAGTTTTCTTTCTGACCATTTTATATTTGTGTTGTTGACAGCACAATATCTAGTTCATTCCCAGTTACTAGTGGCATCCCACAAGGTTCTGTTCTTTCACCTACTCTGTTCCTTCTCTTCATCAATGATCATCTTCTGTTCACATCCTCTTCTCTTCTCCATGCCTTTGCCAACGATTTTGCCCTTCATTTTTCCTCTACCTTCACTTCAAAACTCTCATCTGCTACTCGTAATCAGTCTAATATCACTCTTTCTTCTACTCTCATCTCTTGCTTACAAAGGGTATCTGAGTGGGGTACCCAAAATTTTGTTAGATATAATCCCTCCAAGGCACAGTTTCTTCTTCTCCTCTTGATAGCCCTATTGTTTTCAAAACAACTAAATTTACCCTCTTAATTCTGTTAACATATTAGGAATCCAGATAGATTCTAATTTGTCTTAGAGGATGCACATAATTCAATTTTCTAAATCTGCATCCAAAATCTGAGGGTTCTTATTCGTTTTTGTCATTATTTTTCATCTTTCCAAAGGCATTATCTATTCCGGCTTAGCATTCTGCTCACACACCTGTTGTGCTACTTCATATACTTATCTCCTTGATAGGGTTGAATCTATGGCAATCAGACTTTATCAATGACTCTTCTCTTACATTTAATCTGGATTTCCCTTTGCTTTAAGGTATCATCCTTTTTTTTTTTCAATCGCTACAACTTTCATCACTTCTCTGATGAGTTAACGAGTTGCATCCCTCCCCTACTGCCGAGGCCGCATAACACTCTTGAAGCGGCCACATATAACTGGTACTGTGTGGAAATTGGTAGCTCCTGGATTGATCGGTGCAGAGACTGGTTCTTTCCATCCACCTCCAGATCTATAACTCTCTTCCTCCTTTTATCTTTCCTATTTGTTATGCCTTTTCTTCCTTAAAAAAAAAGAAAAAAAAAAAGATCTATTGTCTTCTCAAGACCTAATCCTGCCACATTTTTATGTCCTCAATGTCCTCAATACTTCGAGTATCATTCCCTTATTTCTGCATTGTCCTTAAATTTCTACTTTTCTTGTCGTATGGCATCTCACGTAGACGCCAAGAGCCGCTAGATGGCAGAGTGCGCACTCGAAAACCCGCCCAGAGGACAGCATACGGAGAGCGTGTCAGTTAGTAAAGAGTCAGTCCTTGCCGGAGGCAGAACTACACGATCTAGATAGAAACATCCCCCGAAGAGGGCGGGGAAAAGTGACTTGTAGGAACTGTAGGAATGGGAGCTTTGAGGAAATAGAGGAATCATGTAGCTCCTGAATAAATTAAGTATGAAGAAGAGAGGCTTATCTTTCATCACCTTGCATGCTGTAGCTTTTGGCACGACATTCCTAGTCTTGATGTTTTCTTGGTGCCCAGGCCTGATGAGGTCAATTTTCTTGCCTGTTCCTATGTCACACTCATAAAAGAATAAATAGCATAACGTAACCTAATTCAACACAGCTTAACTTACCATATTCTAACCAAGCATATAACTGTTGGTGAAATTCAGCAGTCAGATTACATGGAAGATATCTCATATGCGACTCCACAATGATGTGTGTATAGCTGTTCGTCATCAGAATATCTTATCTTATTAATAAAGATGGTTTTGGTTCTTATCTGTGATGGATAACCCTTGTCAGGTAGCCAGAATTGGTGCTTATGTGTGAGTAGATGTGCTGGGGTAGTAGGGATAAGGAATTTCTTTTTTTCAAGGGAAAATATACTTAGTACTCATACATAGTGTCCTGTATGTCATTTTAAAAGGCATTATCATCATCATCATCATCATTTTTATTATTGTTATTTTTATTATGATTATTATTATTATTATTATTATTATTATTATTATTATTATTAATATTATTAATATTATTATTATTATTATTATTATTATTATTATTATTATTATTATTATTATTATTATTATTATTATTATTATTATAATTATTATTATTATTATTATAATTATTATTATTATTATTATTATTATTATTATTATTATTATTATTATTATTATTATTATTATTATTATTATTATTATTATTATTATTATTATTATTATTATTATTATTATTATTATTATTATTATCGCAAATTTTGTTGCTGCTTTTTGTTTGTTATTTTTGTTATTTGTTGTTGTTGTTTTTGTTGTTGTGAGGAGTAGGAGTAAAATTAATGGTTAGATTGTTGAATGTATAATTCAGGAAAAGAATGGTCCCAGTTGATTAGAGGAGTGCATATGTAGTTAAACTTTATCAAAGGAAGGGAGGAAGCATAAATGTAGAAGTTTCAGAGGAAATACTGTGTTGAGTAGTTGGTAAGGTATCTGGAAGAGTTTTAAGAGAGAGAATTAGGAAAGGTACTGAGAAATGATTGGGAAAGAACAATGTGGTTTCAGGAGAGAATGAAGATGTTTGGATCAGGTGCTTGTGGTAAGACAGGTGTGTGAGAAGTTCTTAGAGAAAAGTAAGGACATTTTTGTGGATTTTATAGACTTATAGAAAGTGTTTGACAGGTTTGATAGAGAGGTGTTGTGAAGTGTTTTGCGACTTTATGAGATAAGTTGAAGTAAGTCATAGAATGAAGGGAGCGAGTAAATTCCTAGATGGGTTGCAATGTAAAATGAGATTATTAAAAAATGAATGGAAAAACAAGGATATATGAGGGTGTAATTGTGCCGACAGCATTATATGAAGCAGGGACTTGGATTACAGAAGACGATGAAGAGAATTAGTTGAATGTAATGGGGATAAAGTGTGTAAGAAGTATGATCGGTGTACCTAGAATAGACAGAGTGAGAAATATGGAGGTGAGGTAAAGAATGGGTGTTGAAAGAAAGCTGACGGATTGGTTAGATCAAAGAGTATTGAGTTGGTTCTGACACATGGAATGGATAAGTGATGACCAACTAGCGAAGAGAGTGTGGAATGCAGAAGTGGTTGGATAAAGCCCAAATGCAAGACCTAGCATGGCATGGGTGGTAGGCGTGAAAAGGGCAATGAATGCATATGGAATGTCAGTGAAGCAGGGAAGAGAGCATACAAGAGATAGGAATGAGTGGAGGAAGATTATGTATAGGTGACGTGAGCCAAAGGGATTTCTCGCACCTGTTAGCATAGTGTACTGCAAAGAACAGGCATGAGGGAAATTACCATGTGAAGCCTCACTGCAAAATATTTTTCGCCTACCTTGTGAGAGACCCAAGCAGGGTGGTAGGAGGGATGAAGCAACTCCTTTTTCCTCAAGGAGCTAAGAGGCGTAATTGAGGTATGTGTTGAATCCTTGATGAATGCGTGTTCTTTGGTTTGGCTACCCCCTTACCCGGGGGAATGGGGCCATGTATATCGACAGATAGATCATTATTATTATTATTATTATTATTGTTATTATTATTATTATTATTATTATTATTATTATTATTATTATTATTATTATTATTATTATTATTATTATTATTATTATTGCTATTATTATTATTATTATTATTATTATTATTATTATTATTATTATTATTATTATTATTATTATTATTATTATTATTATTATTATTAGTAGTAGTAGTAGTAGTAGTAGTAGTAGTAGTAGTAGTAGTAGTAGTAGTAGTAGTAGTAGTAGTAGTAGTAGTAGTAGTAGTAGTAGTAGTAGTAGTAGTAGTAGTAGTAGTAGTAGTTTTATTATATTAGAATATGTAAAAATTTTGTGCCACTAATGACAACATATACCTATTTATGCACTAAGTAGGATGAGTTGTTAGGGATTGCTACACAAGATACACCCACTACAGTTTCTTTATTGGTAAAGAAGATTTGGAGAAAGATGTGTTCTTTTGGATGTGAGATAAGTTCTGATTCACTGATCGATGTAGGGTAGAATGAATAATATTAATAAGATATATCACACCTCATTAAATACATCTTACCGACGAGATCGTCACCAGAAATATTTAGTAAGGGACGATAGCTGTATGTTTTAAAAGGTCTCTGACGTTAAGCATCTAAATTATATTAAGAAGTATGTTCTGGTTTATTTATAGCTGAGTGTTATTATTTCAAGTAGCATTATTGGTATGATTTTCACCGTTGCATTGCTGACAGGAATGTTCTGGTTATACGTCACGGACTCCCTTTTCAACCATGAGCTAGGACGGTTGCCTTCTAGCGAAGGACTTGTTTTGGCATTGCTGATAGGAATATATTAACAAAATCATCATCCTATGATATAGCTAAGTTTCATTATTTTTTTATTATTGTACTATAATGGTATGAATTATGTGCTTCACTTTTTTGGTAAAGTATATTATCTTGGTTGTTTTTCCTACAAAGATTTAAAGCTCTTACTTTGTTGCTAGGAATATTATAGCAAGAATGTTTCATCAATGTTATGGCCATGTATATTTATTTTTTATGCTGTGTTAATAGGATGAATTATAGTTATTGCTGCATTCATAAGAAGGGTGATGATAATGGTCATATATCAGTTTATCTTCACCCAATCATTGTTGTATTTTGATTTGTTATGTTTCTTATTACTTTGTTACTTTGTTGAGTTTTTTTATATGCCTTGCCAGGAGGATACAGGAAAGTATAGTTTTTGGATAGCTTTCAAGTTAGGTAGGTTGGGATTGATAAGTTCCGGGTTAGCATAACCTAACCAGATCCAACCTAAGCATTCGAGTTGTTTTTATTTAGGAGAGCTCGTAAAGTAGGGTTTCATTATAGCTTTGATCAGAGCAGAGATAGAGATGTCAAGGTGTTTTTACATTATGGTCAGTTAAATATCTCATTACAACGTGTAATAAAATTCATTTTCAACTTAAGACTTTACGGCATCTGTTAATAAAAAAAAAAAATTTATCCTCATTCTGTATATTATAAATTGACTTAGTTGATCAATCAGTTTCATATGTTGATTAGAAGAAGTTTTTAATTTTCAATTTACCCTTATCCAAAAATTTTATTTACATACAAGATCTTTTTTTATATAATATCTACACCAGTTACCAAATCATTTAAGGATTAATTTCCAGTGCCAGGTAATGTAGTTCATTTTTTTTAACACATACCTTAATTTCCAGATTTGCTCTTTATTAGCCAATATATGATCATTATTTTTAATTATGGCACACTTCCTATATGTGAGTCCCTATACTTC
>JAXCGZ010000342.1:55000-75000 GCA_037179515.1 Halocaridina rubra
TCTACTTAGAATAGGTTAGTATTAATAAAGTTAGCGCTAGATTAAATATTAATACACTTAGCAGTAGACTAGGTATGTATTATACACAGCGTTAGATGAGGTTAGTATTACCATATTTAAAGTCATTAAGTTAGATTAGTATTAATAAACTTACCATTAGCTTAGGTTTGTATTAATGCATTTATCCTTAGGTTTGGTTAATGTTTTTGCTCTTTGCTTAAGGCAAAAACTGGAAAAAAAAATTGGGATAAATCTCCTAAAGCTTCCCATGAATATTTAATCAAAATGCGCCTTAATAATTATAGTTACAGGAGGTGCATGTGATGCATATCAGTCAGTTTGTTACTATAAATGACATGACAATATTTTGTAATGAAAGATTACCTCTCTCTCTCTCTCTCTCTCTCTCTCTCTCTCTCTCTCTCTCTCTCTCTCTCTCTCTCTCTCTCTCTCTCTCTCTCTCTCTCTCTCTCTCTCTCTCTCTCTCTCTCTCTCTCTCGGTGCAGCGACTGCTTCTTCCCATCTACCTCCAGACTCTGGAACTCTCTTCCTCCTTCTGTCTTTCCTAATTCTTATGAACTTTCATCCTTCAAAAGGCAGATCTATCGTCATCTCAGAGCCTAGTCCTCCATATCTCTGGGTCCTCTTTACTTTGACTGTTTTTTCTGTCTGTCGTTTTCCTTTGTGTGACATTACCTCATCTCTGCCTTGCCCTTAACCTTTTTCTTTTCCTTCGTCTTGGTATTTTCTCGTGCCCGGGCCTTTGTTGATGAGGGCAATTTCTGCCTGTCCCGGTGTCACACTCTTAAAAAAAAAAAAAATATATATATATATATATATATATATATATATATATATATATATATATATAAATATATATATATATATATATATATATATATATATATATATATATATATATATATATATATATGTATATGTATATGTATATGCATATGTATATGCATATGTATATGTATATGCATATGTATATATATATATATATATATATATATATATATATATATATATATATATATATATATATATATATATATATATATATATATATATATATATATATATATATATACATATATATGTATATGTATATGTATATATGTATATGTATATATATATGTATATGTATATATATATGCATTTGGAAGGATGATGTTAAGACTGAAATTTTTGTGAATTCATACTCTACAAGCCAATAATTTTCACTAGAATTTCCATCTACAGGTCTGAATGTTAGAAGAAGGTCCATGTGCCGTAGCTCTTTCTTGAATATAAAGAGAGGTAACTATCCGAAGTTACAGAAAGTTTTTGGAAGAGGTGAAAGTGGTGAAAATGAAGGTTTGCAGTTGTTGTTACTGGGCTAGAATTTGGGTATATGGTGTCCTTGATTTCTGGTATGAATATCAC
Organism: Halocaridina rubra; assembly: GCA_037179515.1. Lineage (NCBI taxonomy): Eukaryota > Metazoa > Arthropoda > Malacostraca > Decapoda > Atyidae > Halocaridina > Halocaridina rubra. Next base: position 56,429 of record JAXCGZ010000342.1, read on the forward strand.
CGCAATAACTCAGTATTGGATATTTTTTAAGCTTCTTCTACGCCAGCTTTATTAGCCCGTCTTTAACGGAATCACTGTTGTTTTTTTTTTTATGAGACGACTCAACTCCCTTTGTCGCTTGTCATTTGTGCTGCTATGCATGCAACCTTTCACCTCTTTATTTTTTTCTTCATTGCACTTCCACATTCAGTGTTCTTTTCTCATCACTTTACACACCACTCCTCATGACGTGCCTTTAACATCTAAATCTTGCCTAATGCCTCTTCTTCGAAACCACTATACCTTCACTGTTCCTCTGATCCATACGTTGCGAATCCTATCCTCCACTGTCACACCACTCATCCTCATTTCAGCAACTTCCATACTCCTTGTTTTTGTGTTTTTACATGGGTACTGCGTTTACTCTGTACGTCATTGTTGGTATTACCACGGTTTTGTATCCCTCCCTGTTAATTTCAATTGCATTTTCTTGTCGCACACGTCTCTTTATCTCCTCCTTCCAGCTTGGATTCTTCCATTGACTTCCTTTTCTACACTACCGTCTACTACTAAGGTGGATCCCAATTATTTAATTGAATTCATTCCCTTCAGCTCCTCACCAATACCTTCATATCTATCCTGCTCTTGTTCTGTACACACCTTATATTATATCATTTTTCTTATTTTCATTTCTCTGCTCTCCAGCACCGATCTCCACTCACCCAGACTGTACTCTGTTCCTTCTTTTGACTCACCAAAATCACACCGTCGGCAAACATCATGTCCCATAGTGCCCCCTCTCATACATCCTCTGTAACACGTGCAAGACAATGCTGAAGAGGAATGGCTCAGTGCAGAGCCTTGTTGCAGTTCCACCTCCATTCCAAAAGTGCCCGCCATAACTGTTTCACTCCACACTTGGTCTTAACGTTCCTGTGTATTTCCTTTACCTATCTAATATAGTTTTCTGATACCTAACTCTCTCTGTTTCGGTATTCTGTCATATTCCTTCTCTAGATCTATAAACACCATATGTAGTTCTTTTTTTCTCTCTTCTACTTCTCTGCCATTTGTCTCGGTATGTAAATTGGATTTGTGGTTTATCTTCCAGTCATGAGCCCAAACTTAGCTCTTGACACTTCCACCCCCAGCCTCTGCCTCGCATCTAGTATCTGTTCCCAGATCTTCATTGTGAGTGATATTAATTCAATTCCCTGATAGTTTATACACTCATGTACATCTCCCTTCCCCTTGGAGACTGGTACCAACAGACTTTCTTTCCACTCGGCGCTCTCTCCACTCATCTGGTATACCCTCTTGCTCTTCTGTCCTGCACATCAGATTCCATTGCAATTTTACTTTAACTTCTCCTAAAACTTTCAGACCATCACTGGGATTTCATCTGGTCCAGTCACCATGTTGCTTTTTCATCCTTTTAAGTGCTCTAAGAATATCTACTCTCTCTATGCACATAATGAGACCTGGGTGTGGTACGCCATCATCGTGGTGATAATGTTGGTTATCCTCATTCAACAGACCCTCAGAGTATTCCTTCCATCTCTCTCATATCTTTGCGTCATCACTTAGTACCACTTCACATGCTTTCTCAATCTGCTTCACATGATTTACGTCCTTTTTTGGACTTCTTTTCTCTCATCGCCATCATGAATATTTTCTTCTTATCTTCGTGTGTTTCTAGTTTCTCAAAAAGATGACGACAAACCTCTAACTTATCCACCGCTACTGCTATCCTTTCTAACTTCTTTGCTTTTCTATACTCCATCCTATCTTCCCTCGTTTTACTTTGCTCCCACTGCTTCTTCGTATCCTTTTGCGTTTTTAGGGCATCCTCCACAATAACTTCATTACGAACATAAAACTTTTAAACTCCTTCAAAAGAAATGAAAAAAATACTCTAAAACTTCACAATATTTGATTTGCATTCGTCTACGGTAATATATATATATATATATATATATATATATATATATATATATATATATATATATATATATATATATATATATATATATATATATATATATATATATTATATATATATATATATATATATAAGTAACATTTATTCACGAAATGCCAGTGAATTTTAAGGAGAATTTTAAGGAGGACTCTATATATATATATATATATATATATATATATATATATATATATATATATATATATATATATATATATATATATATATATATATATATATATATATATATATATATATATATATATATATATATATATATATATATATATATACTAGTTCTCATTAGAATTCTCCTTAAAATATTATATATAAATATATATATATATATATATATATATATATATATATATATATATATATATATATATATATATATATATATATATATATATATATACACATATAGAAAGATAGATAGATAGATAGGTAGATAAATAGATATTACCGAAAATTACTTCCAATCAACTTTTGTAAAAATTATAATGTACTTTTTATCTTATTATTATATAACGAGTCTAAAAGTTTTGACGTTTGTAATGAAGTTATTGTGATCAGAATCTGGCAAAGTTACGTAAATCTAAAACAAGTTTTATCTGCTTTACGGGGCTGCGTTTTCTTTTTCTCTATGGAAAGTCCTTAATGAATACTTTTGCCATCTCGATTTTATGTAAGCGAAATGGGCTTGTCTTTCATAGGTAGCAAACCAGAACACTCTCTCTCTCTCTCTCTCTCTCTCTCTCTCTCTCTCCTCTCTCTCTCTCTCTCTCTCTCTCTCTCTCTCTCTCTCTCTCTCTCTCTCTCTCTCTCTCTCTCTCTCTCTCTCTCTCTCTCTCTCTCTACTCCTTTGCATACCTCTTGCATCCTTTAAATTTATCTTTTTCCTTTTCCTCCACCATCAACATTATATTGACCTTGGTATTAATTTCCACTTTTTTCCTAATCTTTTCTTCTGAAAAACCTTCATCACAAGGTAGCTACTTCACCTGAATGATTCAATCAGGCCTCGATACGGAAATTTTGTAATAGGATTAGCTTTACGGAAGTCTAATAGCTCACTTCATTGAGAGCAGTCGGGAGAAACCATCTGGTAAATCTCTTCTAACCTAGTTTCCCAGATTACGCAACAGAAATAATGAGATATTTTGTTTTGAACAGAGCGACTTTTTAAACCGAAAATATGGGTGAATTATCCAGCCCCTGGGAGAGCAAGCCTGTTCAACTCAAAACTGGTCTAAAGCTAGGATCGGTAGAGAGGGTTGTTGTCAAGAATGAGTATTATCAGGCCGTAACATTTGAGGCAATATCAGCTCCAGTCTCCAAGAAGCTACCCAGATACAGAGACCTCATATGAACATTAGAAATTACTTATAAAGAAAGCTTGCATTCATTCTGAAATATATTACTGAGAAAGATAATGTTGTATTTTTATGATAATCTGTTGTTTTTCATTTCTTTGCCGACTTTCGTACTGTAAAATTTACTAAGTATTTGTTGATGCTGTTTTCTAAGAGTATTTGCCAAACATGACTGAAATTTAAGCCGAAAAGTTTTATGAATACTTAGAAATATTGCTAGGAAAGTTTATCAATTTATTTTACGTATTCATGAATTTTATTTTTGTTTATTTTTACCATAGCTTATCAATTTCTTAAAAACTTTTGATTTTCAAACCGCATTCTAGAGAATTTTTAATACAAAGTTAAAAAATATTCTTTTCCTATCTTCCGAATGCTAATGTGATAAGGTTGCTTGGTGTAGTGTCTATATATATATATATATATATATATATATATATATATATATATATATATATATATATATATATATATATATATATATATATATATATATATATATATACATAATATGTATATTTGTATGTATGTATGTATGTATGTATGTATGTATGTATGTATGTATGTATGTATGTATGCATGTATGTATGTATGTATGTATGTATGTATGTATGTATGTATATATATATATATATATATATATATATATATATATATATATATATATATATATATATATATATATATATTATATATATATATATATATATATATATATATATATATATATATATATATATATATATATATATATATCTTGCGTACTAATACGTAAAAATCTTCTCAAACTAAACTTTTGTCCAATTTTTGTACCTTTTGTCCTTTCACTGTTCGTAGCTCTGCTTTTTTCGTCTTTTTATATAACTGTCATTCATGCCTATGATTCAGGCATTTTAATTCGGATGAGCAATGGTAATATCTCTCACGAGGTATGCAGTAGTCAAGAATTAAATGTTTATATATTTTGATTCATAACTGTATATTCACATGTAGTTTACACATGAAAAAAAAATACCAACTTATTACAAGAGTTATGGATCATTAACGCATCTGTCCTTTCAACTTGTTATGATGCAAGATATCATAGCTAGCTAAGACATTATTCATGATGTAAAAGATAGGTTTGCTACATCATATCTTGGAAAGTTCCAAGTTCATTAACCTAGGTGTTTTGGGTGGCTTCTCTCTGTCACAGAGCCCTTTGGAAATAAGGAGAGGGATTTGTAGTACTCACTGTGATAGTGAACCCTGTCAGCTGAACAGGCTTAAAAATATTATGCTTAAAGAATTGCAGTATTTAATCTGTACACTAAAATTGCTCAATTTCTTCATGACATGTAATTTAGAAGGCTTCATTTATTGACAAGAGCTTGCATAATTTGTTACCGAGTCTCACCTCCTTGCAGTTTTCATTACACATTTCGCGTGTTCATGCTGGGTAGCTTTACCTCGCTATCCAGTTGGAGACTGCTGCATGATTTTGGCTTAAAGTTTCACTGCCGGTTAATACATCTTGTGGCACCATCCCTCTTTAGCAGTATTGGCTTTAGACAACTATTGAGTTATGTTGGTTCGCTCTTCCATTGGTTGTAAGCATGATCCCCCTGTGGCTACATATACCTTGCCTCTTTCCAATATTTTTGCTGCTTAAGAGAAGATAGGTTAAGATAATCTTTATTGTCAGAAAGTATAATTATGCAATTTGGATTTTTTACGGCTTAAGCTCTGCACATACATAGACGCGTTCAAAGACCTTATATATATATATATATATATATATATATATATATATATATATATATATATATATATATATATATATATATATATATATATATATATATATATATATATATATATATATATATGTAAATATATATATATATATATATATATATATATATATATATATATATATATATATATATATATATATATATATATATATATATATATATATATATATATATATATATGTAAATATATATATATATATATATATATATATATATATATATATATATATATATATATATATATATATATATATATATACATATATAAATATACATATATATATATATATATATATATATATATATATATATATATATATATATATATATATATATATATATATATTTATATATATATATATATATATATATATATATATATATATATATATATATACTACCTCACATAAACTACTTCACGGACTAACATACAAATTCTCCAAGTATTATCTATCACTTTTATGATTAGAAGCGATGTTCCCAAAATATGGTTGAATAGTTTCAATAATTTTTGGTACAAATGATATTTTAAATCTTTTAGTAGGTTGCTCAGGCAGAGCCAGCCTCTTTCCTGGGGGCAAATATAATATTCCATTATCCTTTTTCACCATTTGGATGACATTTTTGCTATACAGGTTATCAAGGGAAATCACTTTTGCTCTTGGTTTACTTCTGTCTTAACTATCTTTTGCAGTTTTCTTTTATTCTAAGCATTTAATTTACTATGCCATATTTCTATAGAGATATTTAGTACAGATTCACTTCAGTAGATATATAGAAAAGCTTCATGATAATATTGTTTATATGTAACTACCTGAGTACCTGCGTAAGGTGTAGCGTTTACTGAATTTTCTTTTTACACCATATCTGTGCTTCATTTCCCTGACAATTCATCATATAGTTAATATCTCTTAAGCTCAGTTCTCTAAGAAAAGTAACCATTAAGGGCTTAAGGCACCTCACTTCAGCACTAGTCCCAAACTCGGATGATGGAGAGGGTTGCGGTAGGAAGAACATCCGGGCATAAATCTTGGAGCCAAAGCCACTACTAGTTATCAAAAGGCTAGCAAAAAACAGCGATCTCATATGAAAAAATGGGAAATGCTGCTTTCAGAGGAAATGAAAAAGTTACGGATAATTACAGAAGACAATCGAGGTACCTACCAATTCTGCCAGTGGCAGGCCCCTCATGGACGGAATTGTGGACAAGTGCCGCGATGGCGCTCAGGAGGATAAAATCACTGATTGACAAGTTCAGTATAAGGAGATTGGAGGCCGTCCGCAGTGTCCGAGAACTGAAAGAGAGGTAGAAATATTGATAATAATAGTGATAAAATAACAGTAATAATATCAATAATAATAATAATAATGATAATAATAATAATAATAATAATAATAATAATAATAATAATAATAATAATAATAATAATAATAATAATAATAATAATAATAATAATAATAATAATAATAATAATAATAATAATAATAAACAAAATCATAATCATAATAATAATAATAATAATAATAATAATAATAATAATAATAATAATAATAATAAAAATAACAACAACAACAACAATCATAATCATAATCATAATCATAATCATAATTGCATTCATAGATTCGTTTCCGAACTTAATGGCTGCGATACTAATTTTCTGATTAATTTTATTCTCATTATCTGCATGGTAGGTTTTCGTCTCTGACTTAAGCATAGTTATATAAGATTAATGTTATGGTGCCTTAGAAATCGTATACACAATTGGCTAGTTTTTTTTTTTTTTTTTTTTTTTTACTATGCAACATAAGTTATATTGACAGTTATATTGTATGCTGGAGCTTTTTTGTTCGTGGACTGAGGAGCACTTTTAATACGAGAATTCTGAATATAAGCAGCTATTTATTTTGGTGTGTGGATGTAGGTAATTTGCATTGTGTATTTATATTCAGCATATGCAGTCAGTGTAAAATGAAGTATAACAGCTTTGTAGATGATGATGTCTAAATACTGTACGTCGTAATGGTTATGCCTATATTGTTATTCTGGGACTTCATTACTTCACATGTCGTAAAGAAATTTTTATTAAAAAGTGTAACAGAACATAGCCCAAGTGGTGTCAGGGGTGTTCAAGTGGCATAACTGATATTTTCCAGTGTGGTTTCCTGGGCAGGATGTGTGTTTACAGAGAGATGACAAGAGATCTATGGTTCAACCCAGAATTGTCGCACAGTTCTACGTCGTTCCCACGAGAGCCGAAAACCAAAATCTACACGTACGTATCCACATGCATCTGTGAAAATACACATATAGGCCCTCCTTGTATCCGATTGGCCTTCTTATATCCACACCCCTAACATTACACGAAATGGAGGGGTAACCCCTTTTTCTCTAGAAGCCTATTGGGTGAGGCTGTCTAAGCATACCACGCCCTGCCATCTTGGTAATACAAGAAAGAAAGAAGCAAAGAGAGCCTAGATTAGTAACAAGATGTCCGGGGCACGAATAAGATCTTAGATTTTACCTTATGGGGGCGGGGAGCTTTGAGGTGTAGAATAAGTGAATAACTAAATAAACTTGAATATTAAACTATCTGTGCATATCTGTTATCACCTCGCACGCTATAATAAATTTAGTAATAGAGAAGAATAATACGATATTGGAGGCATTCTGATGAGATATCACTCAACGACTTCGAGTCTAGTATTGCCATAGAATAAAACTATACGACACACAGTCGCCGTCAGTAGTTTGCTATTGTGATGTTTATATATATATATATATATATATGTATATATATATATATATATATATATATATATATATATATATATATATATATATATATATATATAGTTGCAGTCAAAACCCGAAATTATCCAAAATTAGTATTACTAGGCAGGGCTTGTTGCACCATGCGAGGCTGGATTAAATATAAAATGAAAACCAGTATCTGTAATAATATAAAAAAAAATCCCTAATCTAACCTCACCTGACCTAACCTAAAAATGAAGTGAAAAATTAATAATGCATTGGATGTAGCATATATTCATGTCTACAAATGATTTGCTCACAATGGAGTGTGATTCCAATCTCTTAAATTTAGTTCATCTTTCACTTTTTTTATTTATTATTTCACTTGATAGGTTAGGGTAGGTATTATTATTTTTTATTAACATAGTCCTTCATTTTGTGTTTTACATAATCTCCTTTGGTACAACTAGTCCTGCTTAGGCAATACAAGTTATAACTAATTTCGAATTTCAAGTGCGCAATATTATTTATATATATATATATATATATATATATATATATATATATATATATATATATATATATATATATATATATATGGTAGGAAAAGCCCATTTAATATAACAATGAAAATATATATATAAAAAGTACTTATTAATTTCGTAACCTAAACTCGTCACCTTCTCAAAGTACTTTGAGAAGGTGACCAGTTTAGGTCACGAAATTAATAAGTACTTTTTATATATATATTTTCGTTGTTTTATTTAATGGGCTTTTCCTGCCATTTTAGACTGCATGTTAACAGGTCAGTGTTATTAATATAACACACACATATATATATATATATATATATATATATATATATATATATATATATATATATATATATATATATATATATATATATATATATATATATATATATATATATATATATATATATATATATATATATATATATATATATGTATATATATATATGTATATATATATATATATATATATATATATATATATATATATATATATATATATATATATATATATATATATATATATATATATATATATATATATATATATATATATATATACTTTTATATATATATATATATATATATATATATATATATATATATATATATATATATATATATATATATATATATATATATATATATATGAGCCATTCCACCTTGTACCCCCTTGCAAGGGTAGTGGCTGAAACAAAGCACCCACCCATTCAACATTTTTACAATCACTTTTTACACATCACTATTTCTTTTCCCCAATTTGCTGCCAGTTTTCCTTTTTATAGGCTCTCAATCGTTCCACAGCCAAAGGCACTCATAAACTCCGTTACCAGTGGGTCTGGTTGTTATCCTTCCCTCATCAATTTTACGACAAGCGGTATGATAATCCCTTCCCTCCCCCTTACCTAGGAAAAGGAATGAAAACTGACTTAAAAGAGAAAAAGGAAAAAAAGTTTAAGATAGAGGACGCCAAAATGCTGCATTTGATATAGCCATCTAATCGTCGCTGTAAGTGCACACACAAACACACACATACGTATGTGTAAAATTACTCAAATAATCTCTCTCTCTCTCTCTCTCTCTCTCTCTCTCTCTCTCTCTCTCTCTCTCTCTCTCTCTCTCTCTCTCTCTCTCTCTCTCTCTCTCTCTCTTCTCTTCTCTTATCGACTTTACCTCCTCCACATATACTTATTATGCATCTCTTTTCACCACGATCAATCACACTTTGTTTTCAATAATCTCTTTATCTTGAAGAGGAAATTTCTTTTCCACAGCGGATCTTGTATTTTTTTTTCTTTTCAATTTTTATTGTGAACTGCTAAATTATCTTTCGGTTCTTCACTGAATATTGCGCTCCTTTTTTGTATATATAGGGAGAACAATCGACATTAGCATACTTAGCTAACCTAATATAATCTAGATTTACCACACTCCCTCTTTCTGCCTGAAGGTTTCTTGAGAAGACGTCTCAAAAGCAATTCTTATAACTGCTCTTCTTCAGGGCCGCGTACGTGGAAAAGAGTGTGTGTTTGAGGCCCTTGTATAGGAGGTATCAAGTCACTAGACTCAGTGAGGACAGTATTGTGTGTAATTACCTAATTGTAATTACCTAATTGTGTTTACGGGAAAGAGCCCAAAGCTCGTATCTTCCCGTCTCTTGCTCAATTCCGTTTTCTACTTATTGTTACTTATCATACCTGTCCTTAACACTATGGATTGAGATAGCATTAACTACCTTCTCGCTTAGCGAATTGCAATTATCAACTACTCTTACACTGAAAAAGTATTTCCTTACATCCTGCAAAGAAGTTTTCTTACGAAGCTTCAAACTATGACCTCTAGTTCTAGAGCCAGCCATATCAAAATATCGATCCCTATTCACTTTATAATAACCATGAGGGAATTTAAAGACTGTCACCATATCCCCTCTCAATCTTCTAGCTTCGAGTGATGGTAAGTCTAATTCCCTCAGCCTCTCATCATAACTGAGATTGCGTATTTCTGGCACCAGTTTCGTGGCATGTCTTTCAACTTTTTCAAGCTTAGCTATGTGCTTTTTCAAGTGTGGATTCCAAAAGGGGGCTGCATATTCGAGTTTTGGCCTCACATAGGTTACATAACTATTTCTGAACGGTTCCTTGTCCATGTGCCTGAAGGCTACCCTTACATTTGATAAGAATGCATATGCTGCCCTTACTATGCCATTTATATGTATTTCTGGAGACAAATCCGCCAGTATGTTTACTCCTAGATCTCTCACATTTTCTGTCTCTTGAAGTTGTACTCCAGCCACCGAGTAGTCAAGCTTGGGCCTTCTTGCACTTGTACCCATTCTCATTACCTTACATTTTGAAGTACTGAATTTCATTAGCCACTTTTCTGACCACTCATGCAGACTATTTAGATCTTCCTGAAGTTCTCTACCATTGTTTTCGTTTCCTACTTTCTTCACAATCTTTGCATCATCTATGTGTGTGTGTGCGCGCGCGCGCGAGTGTGTGTGTGTGAGTGGTAGAACAGAATATTCACGTGTTTTGGCTTCGATATGGGCAATAAGAACTGATTTGCTCATTACTGTAAGCTCTGGTTGCTAGAAAATATCAAAGACATAAACAGATGTATTATTTGTATGTATATTGTACCATTTAATGATTTTCATCTGTTTGTTTAATCTCAGAATCAAATCTAAATCGCAGAATCATATTTTTACACTTGAATGCATCCTCTTATCTCAATGAATAATCAAGATTATTTACAAATAAGGATTACTTCTTTGTCTTGGCCTCCTTTTTGGCGTTTACTTGGCAGTCCGAAGTTTGAGACGCTTGTCCTTAAGGGCGGTTTACACGGTCAAACGGTTCGTCGAACGCGGTTCGACAGACAAGTGTTTGAAGTGATGTTCGAACGTGTGAACGGGGTATTTGGTTGTCGAACACGTTCGACAAACATGTTCTACAACCAAATACCCCGTTCACACGTTCGAACATCACTTCAAACACTTGTCTGTCGAACCGCGTTCTACGAACCGTTTGACCTTGTAAACCCCCCTTTAGCCCTCAACATATTCATGTGGAGGGCATGACGCTGCGGGACTGCTTGGCTCGTCCAGATTTGTGGCGATAAAATTCTTCCATCTGGGCACGTGTGTCACGCGTCCGAATATTTTTCCTCCAATTAGACTTCAAACTTCTCGTCAATTTTTGAAGAGATCTATGCAAGCCTAAGTCTCCTTTATTTTGCCCCCATACGCTATCCTCAGCAAATACTTAGTAAGGTACATAATAGAGAACTTGCATTACTGGCGAGGTACTCCTGTGCAGGCCCCATTAATTAAGGCTCTATTCATCTCGATAAGGTCCACAATGTATGCCCAGTTTCCCTTAAAGTTACCTGAATTCAAATAGGTCTCACGACCTATTTGCACAAACTTTTGAAGTCCATCGCGACAGCATTCTACTCACCCGACTAAAAAATTATACATCTGGATTTGTTTGAGCCACATCTTTAATATGAACATTTTCTACATTTTAATAATGCTTATCTCTCAGTTTAGTCATTGATTCAAAGTACAGATTACAGACTTGTAATTCACACTTGAATACATCTTCAAATCTTGTTGGACAAGCGCACGAATATGATATTGTGTTTAACTGTCCTCTTATTCTTTTTCGTCTCCAAACAGATGTTTATGTGTATTGCATTTTATGATTCTATACTTTTATTATACTTTATTTTAGTTACTAAAAGGGGCAATCACAGGACTGTACTTTTTCCATTTTGATATATCTTTAAATTTCGTGGACAAATGCACTCAGGAAGTGATTTTTAAAGAGTCTTCTTTTTCTTTATTATCTTCAACTTGATGTGCACTGGTGTAGATATTTTACATTCTTATTATTTTTAACTCTGCTTTTAGTCAATGAATTAAGAGTAAATCACATAATTGTATTTTCTACGCTTCAACAGATTTTCATATCTCAGTGAAGAAACACACGTATGTAGTGTATAGTCTAGCTTTTTTTTTTTTTTTTTTGGTCCAGCCTTAGGGTCCCCTAACACTCCATTGTCATGCTCGTTTCAAAGATGGAAAAGCTGAGTGTGTGTCCATAAATAACTTTAATGTAACTTTATAAATCTAATCTACTTTTTCTCTTTTCAGTCACTGACTCATAAGCAAATTCACAGAATGTATTTTCTTTACGTTTGAGTATATCCTCTAAGATCGGTGAACAAACGAACAAATATTTTACGTCTCCTACTTTTTATTTTTTGTATTTTCTTGCATATCTAGCCTTAGGCCTCTTTGTGCTCCAGTTACAAGTTCACTTCAAAGACGGAAACCCGAGTATGAGCTACCAACTAGAGCTATGATATACAGATTTATTTTTTGTCGTTGAAGCTGTAAAATATGCGCTATTGGAAGGATTCAGTTTCTCCTGATGTTAGAATTTGTTTAATCTCAACATTTATTAACTTGTCTGTGACTGTTTTCACAGGCTAAGATTTGTGTCTAGATCAAACGTTGTTATATAATTTTAAATCTTGTAAAAATTACTACTGGAAAAAGTTGTTTCCCGTGACGTTATTGTTTATATATATATATATATATATATATATATATATATATATATATATATATATATATATATATATATATATATATATATATATATATATATATATATATATATATAAACTTTATGATGCCCATCCATATTTTACAGGTCACAGTTAGGTCGAAATGGTGCTTTAAAATGCAGTTTGTGAGAATTGCATAAATACTGTTGGAAGGATATAGTTTCCATTGACGTCGGAGAATTTCATTACATGTAAACACAATTTCGTCACTTTTTTTTTTTTACACAAATTACTCTTAATTAAGCTTACTAGTGAACACACGGTGATTCTTTAGTGTTAACAGAACTTTTATATTCAAAAAAATTCCTTTTATTGTTTATAATTGCCAAATCTCTTCCAATAAAATCTTTTTGTAGGGTTTTCCTTTTTTAGTTTTCCATTTTGATATGCTGTGCATATGTACTTATTAAGCGCACTTGTAAATACTCACAGATTGCGGAAATGCTCTTGTAATTGCCAATTTAATTATTAATATTAACTTTAGTTCAATATTAGTATATTTAGTAAAGTTAGTGTATTTTAGTATATCTTCAATATATACATACATACAAACATATACATGGCCCTGTTCCCCATTGTAAGGGAACTGGCCGAGCCAAGAAACACGCATTCACCATAAACTACACATACCTCAACCACTCCTCTTAGCTCCTTGGGGATAAAGGGTTACCACATTTCCCCCTTCCTCCCTGCTTGGGTCACCCACAAATGCAGGAGGGCAAGGGTATTCTATATTGAGGCCCAACAGACGTAGCTGGTATACCCTCACTGCTTCATCACATGGCAATACCCCTCGCACCCTTCCACCACAGATCACTGAGCTAGCAAGTGCGAGAAATCTCTTTAGCCCGTGTCACCTATTCACAATTTTCCTCCATTCATTCCTATCTCTTGCATGCTCTCTTCCCTCCTCCGCTGACATTCCACGTGCATTTAATTCCCTTTTCGCTCTATCCAGCCATCTTATCCTACTTCTTCCTCTTGGGCTAACTTCAATCACTTCTGCAATCCACACTCTCTTCACTATTTGCTCATCACTCATCCTTCCTATGTGTACAAAACAATTTAGTTCTCTCTGATTTAACCTATTTGACAGCTTCATTTCAACACCCGTTCTCTGCTTGACATCCTCATTTCTTACTCTATCTGTTCTGGATATACCAATCATACTTCTTAGTTCATCCTCTTTTGCAAGCCAAGTCTCTGCTCCATACAATGCTGTCGGCACAATCAAATCTTCATATAGCCCCTTTGCATGCATTCCTAATTACCTATTTCTCGTTTCACTTTTCAACTCACCTAGGCATTTACTCGCTTCCTTCACTCTGTGACTTACCTTCTCATCCACTTGTCCACTCCTTGATCTGTGTGACCCCAGACACTCAAAACTCTCAACTTCTTCAAGCAACTCCCCACTCACTCCTACTTTCAGTCTGCCAACATTAACACTCCTCGTACAGCTCGTACCTTTACTTTTACCAATATTCACCCCAAATTCCTTCTTTCACTCACCCTAACAAACTCAGTGACCAAATGATTCAGTTCATTCTCTATATCAGCCTCCAGTACAGTATCATTCGCAAATAGCAACTGGTTAAACTTCCACAGCCTTCCTCACTCACCAAGTAGTTCCAAGCTTCTTTTACCTCCCTTACCACTCCATCCATCTACACATAAAACAACCATGGTGACATTAAACAACCTTGATGTAACCCTACATTAACCTCAAACTAATCACTTATGCCATTCCCAATTCTCACACAGGCTCTATTATTCATGTAGAAGCTCTTGACAGCATTCAACAAACTTGCAGTTATTCCATACAGTTGCAGCGCACTCCACAACGCCTCTCTATCAACTCTGTCATATGCTTTCTTTAAGTCAATAAAAGCTCAAAATATTGTCCCTACCTTTCTCCAGGAACTTTTAACACACCTGTCTTACCACAGGCACCTGATCCACACAGCTTCTTCCACCCCTGAACCCACACTGTTCTTTCCCAATCAGTCTCTCTGTACCTTTCGTAATTCTTTCGATTAACACTCTTCCATATACCTTACCAACTACATTCAACAAACTAATTCCTCTTAAACTGCTACACTCATATTTATTTTTTTTTTCTTTATAAAGTGGAACTGCATATTCACTCCTCCAATCAACTGGAACACTCTCATTCCTGAAGCATGCATTCAACAACCTAACCATCCTTTCTACTAATACCCCCCCCCCCACCTTTTGACAAACATTCAACATGACACCAATCTATCCCTGGTCCTTTACCTGCTTCCATTGCTGTCAATGCCAAATGTGCATCCTCTTTTGTTATTTCTCTATCATTCTCATCACCTAACAATGGCATTCTCCATTCATTTCCCACAGCCACAATTTTTCCCTCTTTATCATCTTCCTCATTTAGCAGTTCCTTGAAATACTCAGCCCATCTCTCTCTCACCTTTACTTCGTCTACTAGCAATTGCCCATTTGCTCCTTTCACCCTATCCTCCATACCAGACTCGCCTTTCCTCACATTTTGCACTTCCTTCCAATTTATCTTTATTATTCTTTTAAAATTTCTTAGACAAGCATCTACTCCACCATACATCTGCTTTACTCTTTGCCTCCCTCACCACGCATTTGCTAACCTCCTCTTTGCACTATGCCATTCATATGCCTCTACATTACCCACCTGCAACCATGCCTCATTTTTAATGCAAACTATATTTGTTATTTTGTCGAATTTTTTTATCACTTATGTAAGAGAAGTGAATATCGTTTCTTTGACGGTTGGATGTATTTTTCTTCTTATGTGTTTATCCTTATCTATTTATTTAATTTGTTTTCCCCATTTTCATATATATATATATATATATATATATATATATATATATATATATATATATATATATATATATATATATATATATATATATATATATATATATATATATATATATATATATATATATATACATATACATATATATATATATATATATATATATATATATATATATATATATATATATATATATATATATATATATATATATATATATATGTATATGTATATGTATATGCATATGTATATGTATATGTATATGTATATATATATATATATATATATATATATATATATATATATATATATATATATATATATATATATATATATATATATATATATATATATATATATATATATGTATATGTATATGTATATGTATATGTATATATATATATATATATATATATATATATATATATATATATATATATATATATATATATATATATATATATATATATATATATATATATATATATATATATATATATATATATATATGTATATGTATATGTATATGTATATGTATATGTATATATATATATATATATATATATATATATATATATATATATATATATATATATATATATGTATATATATATATATATATATATATATATATATATATATATATATGTATATATGCATATATATATACATATATATATATATATATATATATATATATATATATATATATATATATATATATATATATATATATATATATATACATAAACATATACATATACATATATATATATATATATATATATATATATATATATATATATATATATATATATATATATATATATATATATATATATATATATATATATATATATATGCATATATATATATATATATATATATATATATATATATATATATATATATATATATGTTCATACGTATGCATTTGTCTATTTCTCATATATAATATGTGCACATCCGTCCATATTCTAATACTTTGATAAATTTGTCTTCATTTTTACCCACTGATAATGTCCATTCATTTATTTACTAATTTGCTTATTTTAATTAGCTTATTTTTCTTTTAGGTCCAGTGCCATATCTAGGTCTATCGACTGGATAAGAAAGAAATGATTACAATCGTAAGGTAATCATTTTCTTTATTTTGTGAAAATAAGAAGACATCAAGTCATATTTCGCAGGAGTATTTGTACTCAAGTAGCAACAGAGGTTGACATGTATAATGCTTCATTTTTAAGACAGCATCAGTTAAAGACTATTTTCACCCATTCAGTAGCTGAAATTGATTTTGCACACGTCTTTCATTTAAAGAAATTGACAGTTCTTTTAAATGAAACAGTGCAAAGTTATGTAGCGATGTTCCTAGTCAATATATTTATAATAACTCGCGTTACTTTATAATTTTCTGCAATAAAAATAATAATTTTATAGCAAAATCTCTATTTTAATTTCTAGGCTTGCTCATATCTAGGCTTACACTAGAATTATCATTAGGTAAGAGTAAAACCAAGTTAAGGATATTTCGCCTTCATTGGAGATTTTTATGGTCGCTCCTTTCTAGCAAAATGAAGCTTGTAAACAGATTGCCTCCCCAGTCACTCGAAAGGGAAGTATCATGAACATCGCTTCAGTAAAGTTGAATACAAGAAAAGCGTTAGGATTGGATACGTCACGGACTCCCTTATCAACCAAGGGCTAGGACGGCTGCCTTCTTGCGAAGGACTTCTTTTGGCAGATGTAATCCTTACGCTGAGTGCATGCCTTTGCTAACCTCAGACCGTGACGGGGCGCGAACCCTCGACCTGACGCCTCAGAGCCGGAGACGCTACCGACTGAGCCACGGCGACTACCTATATATATATATATATATATATATATATATATATATATATATATATATATATATATATATATATATATATATATATATATATATATATATATATATATATATATATATATATATATATATATATATATATATATATATATATATATATATATATATATATATATATATATATATATATATATATATATATATATATATATATATATATATATATATATATATATATATATATATATATATATATTTATATATATATATATATATATATATATATATATATATATATATATATATAGTTATAGTTATATATATTTCTGTATGCACGTATGCATGTGTGCATATTGTTGTGAGTGTGTATTTATGTACGTGGTTAGTGGATGCGGGATTTATGTTCACCAGTTCTTGTGGACTAAACTAAGACTGTCCAGGACAGTCCGATGTTATGTCTTTCTTCGGTCACGGTTCTCTTTCTATGCCTACATCAACACCGAATATACTTGTATATTTGTTATACATGTCTTATTATCCCTTCACATCTGACAAGTCACAATACTCCCCATCTATGTTTCTCTCTATTTTTTCTTCGTGCCCAGGCCCAACGAGGGTAGATTTAATTTACTCTTTTTTTTTTTTGGGGGGGGGCCTGTCCTGGTGTCACAATCATAAAAAAACAAAATACCCAAGGAGCCAAGGGGGGGTGATTGCGTTGACTTGGCTTCTGGTTAATGCGCATGGGTGTTTTAACTGGTCCATCCTTTACAAGGGATTGCGGCCATTGTATAATTACACACACACACACACACACACACACACACACACA
>JAXCGZ010000343.1:0-81149 GCA_037179515.1 Halocaridina rubra
TCTTCTTCATTGTAGAAACTTATGTATGTTTCTGTGTACAAGATTCTCTCTCTCTTCTTCTTCATTCATTATAGAAACTTAGGTATACTTCTGTGTACAAGATTCTCTCTCTCCCTTTCTTCATTATAGAAACTTATGTATGTTTCTGTTTACAAAATTCTCTCTCTCTCTTCTTCATTATAGAAACTTATGTATGTTTCTGTGTACAAAATTATCTCTCTTCTTCTTCATTATAGAAACTTATGTATTTGTCTGTTTACAAAATTCTCTCTCTCTTCTTCATTATAGAAACTTATGTATGTTTCTGTTTACAAGATTCTCTCTCTGATGGCTGAAAAACATCAAAGAATAAACGTCCCTCAAGACAGAGCGATACATCCTTCTCCGACCATCGCATGACAACAACTGACGAGCGCTATCAGAGGCGCCTATCACATTCGTGTCTGGACAAATATGGTCGCTGGAAATCATTAAAAAAAGCTCGCCATTGGTTTAATCTTATATCTATGGCGTCTCAGAAATATATAAGATGGAAGCCAATTAAAAAATAATCTTATATCTGGGATATTTTTGACTTGGTTCAAATCATCTTATATCTTGGATATTTTAAGCTTGGCGTCTCAGAAAGATAGAAGGAAACCAGTTAAAAATAATCTTATATTTTGGATATCTTGACTAGGTTCAAAGCATCTTATATCTTGTATAATTTTGATATAATTCATTTTACCGCTTTACTTAATCTTATATGTATGGCGTCTCAAAAGTATATAAGATGGAATCCAATTAGAAATAATCTTTGAAATTATTATTATTATTATTATTATTATTATTATTATTATTATTATTATTATTATTATTATAATTTTTATTATTTTTATTATTATTATTATTATTATTATTATAATTATTATTATTGTTATTATTATTATTATTATTTTTATTATTATTATTATTATTATTATTATTATTATTATTATTATTATTATTATTATTATTATTATTATTATTATTATTATGATTATTATAATTATTATTATAATAATAATAATAATAATAATAATAATAATAATAATAATAATAATAATAATAATAATTATTATTATTATCATTACTACTACTACTACTACTACTACTACTACTACTACTACTACTACTACTACTACTACTACTACTAATTTAGTATTATTATAATCAGTTTTTTCTATCTTACAAAAACAATTCTTGCTAGAGCTTAAAACAGGGGAGTCAAAATTTAGACATTTCATTTTCTGGGCCTAATGGAAAGAAAATAAGATAACGCATCGCTTATAAACAATTTTAGACGCATGGTTTAGACTTTAGACAATATGGCCTACCGTCTATACTACCCGCATAAAACCATGATTATTGCCGTCTCCCGAGGAAGGGATGAAAAATACTTTCTCCAAGTTCCTCTGCGTGTCGTAAAAGTCGACTAATTGGGGCGGAGCGAGGGGTCTGAGAATCCTCTTCTCTGTATTTACCTCTTGCAAAGAGTCAAGATATTTTGCTTTGACTCAGCCACTCCATATGACTCTTGTACATAGATAGATTGATGATTTTCTGTGATGTGCTGTAAGCTCTATGTCTTTGGTTCTGGTTTTACGTCACGGACTCCCTTTTCTACCAAGGGCTAGGACGGTTGCCCTCTTGCGAAGGACTTGTTTTGGCAAATGTAATCGTTAACCTGAGTGCATGCCCTTGCTAACCTCAGACCGTGACGGGGCGCGAACCCTCGACCTGACGCCTCAGAGTCGCGGACGCTACCGCTTGAGCCACGGTGACTTATATAATACATGTTTAAAATAAAGGCATCTTAGACCCAATTACTATTTGTTAAGCTTCGGTCTAATGCTAAACCATTTCCATTTCAGTGCATAGATAGCTCACTTCGGTCTAATTTTAGACAAGATGGTCTCCCACCTCAAATACATTTTTAGATAAAAAAAAAAGGTTTTTTTTTTTGCGACTATTACAGTTTCTGAGGCATTGGTCTAAAATAGTTATTTTCTATTTTTTTTTTTTATGATTGTGACACCAGGACGGGCCAAAAAAATTATAAAATAAAACAGCCCTCATCAGGTCTGGGCACGGAGAATACATAAAGTAAAGAGAAACAGAGATGGAGAGTGTAATGACTTGTCAGATGTCCTGGACAGACCTATTTAAGTTAAAAAAAAAAAAAAAACCTTCAGCTGTAGTATTGCAACGGGCGGCTGGTGCCATGAGCCAACCTACTACTACTAAATTGAGAGAACAAAAGAAATAATTAAGTAAATAATTCCTCCTATTTCTCCTCTTCCTCCTACCCCTCCTTACACTGTCCCTTTTCTTCTTCACCGATTTTCTCCAAGCCTTTGCCATGAATGTACCGTACCTGTGCAAAACCTGTATAGAACCAGAAAAAAATTGCTTTGTTCCAAGAGTTAAATGATACGAATCCTGTTTTTCTGTTTGTATGAATTATGTATTGAACGTGAAGTTTAGCTGTTTCATGTCGTATAAAACCTGTATAGAACCAGAAAATTTCTGTGTTTCCGAGAGTTAAAATATACGAATCCTGTTTATCTGTTTGTATGAATCATGTATTGAACGTGAAGTTTATTTTGTTATGGGTTTTATTTGATAATAAACATGTGCTATTTCATGTTGTATAAACCCTGTATAGAACCAAACAAATGCCTGCGTTCCAAGAGTCAAATTATATGGATTCCTATATTATTATAGTATTTAAGTAAAATAAAACTGCTTTTAATGATTGGGTGAAACCTGTACAGATCTAGAAACAGTATTACAATACTTAAATGATACAAATTTGTGGGTTTTTATCTTGTATGATACATGAACAAAACATGAAACCAACTATTTATCAGTGTTTAAATGATACCACAATTCTTATACTTTGAATATGAATAGATAGATAAATCTGATTCTCTCTCTCTCTCTCTCTCTCTCTCTCTCTCTCTCTCTCTCTCTCTCTCTCTCTCTCTCTCTCTCTCTTTCCTTGAATCAAATTGTCTATTATGTGAGGAACAACACGGTTTTCGGCCTAAACTTTCGACCGAGACGGCCCTACTTAAAATTACTGATAAAATTTATAGTAATATTGAAAATAAGAAAATATCACTTTTATTATTGTTAGATTTGTCTAAAGCATTTGACAGTGTACACCATCAAATTCTAATGACCAAACTTTCCAAAGTTTATGCTGACTCGTTTTGGTTCGAAAATTATCTGAAAGATCGAATTCAATCAGTTCGAATGGGCTCGACTCTCTTTTCTTCTTTAGATATCAGTTTTGGCGTTCCTCAGGGTTCAATTTTGGGTCCTCTGCTTTTCCTAATATATGTTAATGATTTACCTCAATTTATAAGAGATTGCCTACTTGTTATGTATGCTGATGACACCCAGATTATGCTTACTGGTGACATTGATAGAATTCCTGAAATCTTAAAAAGGGCTGAAGATATATTAAACTGTGCCAAAAGTTATTTTAACAGTAATGGTCTTTTACTGAACGAAAATAAAACTAAATTTGTTATTTTTGGATCAAATCAATACCTGTCCCGCATTCCTGAGAACATCAGTATAAATTTCAACAATGTTTCACTCTTCCCATCTCATAAGGTTAAAAATCTAGGAGTTATTATGGACAGTACCATGACATTTAATTTTCATATCGATGAACTACATAAAAAAGTGAACGGGACCCTTATTTACTTGAACAGAGTCTATGAAAGATTCGAGCCTGATTGTAGGGTAATTGTAGTACAAACATTGATTTTAAGTATTCTCAACTACTGTCTGAGTGTTTGGGGTTCCACGACTAAGACCCAGATGTTACGAGTGAAAAGGCTCCAGAATTTTGCTGCAAGAGTTGCCATAGGGGGGGGGTGCATAAATATGATCACGTGACTCCCCTCTTTGAGAGATTGGGTTGGCTAAGGATGGACATGAAGTTCATATATAATATCTGTCTTTTAGTTTTTAAAATAAATCATGGAATATTACCGGAATGGCTCTTCTCATTGCCAACAGTTAATCAAGTGCGTATCAATAACGTCAACACCAGATATCAGAATTCTTTTTACGTGCCCAGAACTTCCACTGATATTGGGGCAAGAGCCTTAAATGTAATGGGCCCGAGACTTTGGAACTCTTTACCCGCAAACTTAAGAAGCTGCCAAACATTACCCTCATTTAAATCTCATCTTTTAAATCACCTACTTAATAAGTGATTTTAGTCTCATTATTATCCTCCCATTGGGTAGACGAAGTGTACGTAAGGTTGTTTTAATGTGTAAATATTTTGATTATGTGCTTTGCAAATTTCATTTGTTTCATTTTGGCATTTTACATTTGCTTCATTTTGACATTTTACATTTGTAATTTGTAATTAGATTAATTATCATGTAATAGCCAATTTTGATGGAATAAAGTTTTTGACTTTGACTTTGACTTGACACTCCTCTCTCTCTCTCTCTCTCTCTCTCTCTCTCTCTCTCTCTCTCTCTCTCTCTCTCTCTCTCTCTCTCTCTCTCTCTCTCTCGCTCGCTGTCGTCGCTCGCTCGCTCGCTCGCTCAAGATCATAGAGGAGAGACGTGTGTATTTCCACAGATCATTTCTCCGACTATGTAAACACATCAAGAGAAGTGGTTACAGCAAGGAGTAGCTAGATTTTTTAATATTCTCTCTCTCTCTCTCTCTCTCTCTCTCTCTCTCTCTCTCTCTCTCTCTCTCTCTCTCTCTCTCTCTCTCTCTCTCTCTCTCTCTCTCTCTCTCTCTCTCTCGTGTACTAGTATATACCTGCCCTAAATTCATTGTTTAGATGTATGCACCAGCCATTTCCCTATGAGTACTCCTTATTCTTACTGATTAGACAGGAGTTAGGACACAGCAGACGCTACTACTCTCCTCTGCCACAGTCAGGGTATGACTGAGTAATATTAATTTTTTTCACAGTTTTGTGAAACTTGTTCTAACTCAGATCCTTTGGTTTGGTTGACCACTCTTGAACCCATTAAGTCAGGGGACAGTCCATGCTTCTCTCAGCACGATGATGATCTGTTTTACGTCATGGACTCTCTTTTCTACTAAGGGCTAGGATGGTGCCTTGCTGCGAAGAACTTTGACTTTGGCAGGTGTGGTCGTTATCCTGAGTGCATGCCCTTGCTAACCTCAGACCGTGGTGGGCCGCGAACCCTGGACCAAACGCTTCAAAGTCACAGACGCTACAGCTTCACCATGGCGACCACTCTATGCTTCTCTCAGCATATTGCTCCATATCTACATGATTTAGCTTCAGAGAGGAATGTGTGTTTTACTCAAGCATCCAAGACACTAATCTTTAGATGTATCCTTTGAAGAAATTGGATATAGAGAGATGCTCTCATTGAGGTACAGGTTTCTTTGCCAGAAATGATCTTCATATCAAGAAAGTCATCCTCCGTCGTCAGGTTATTTAATAGACTCTATCGAAGAGGAGAATGGGTGTTTAACTCAGGGCTCTAGGACGCTATTCTTCAAATATCTCCTTTAAAGGATATGTATGGAGAGAACATCTCCCATTGAGGTACAAGTCTATTTGCCTAAAATGATCTTTAACATAAAGTCCTTCCCGTCTGTCTTGGCATATGAGCTTTCGAAGGTCAACCTTCATCGTCAGATATACTATGCTCCTGATATCTCCTTTGATGAATGTGTATGTAGAGAGCATCTCCTGTTGAGGTACGGGAGGTCTCTTCAACAGAAATGGTCTTCATCATAAAGTCCTTACCTTCTGTCTTGGCATTAGAGCTTTTGAATTTTATGCTCCTGGTAACTCCTTCGAAGAGTGTGTATGTAGAGAGAATCTCCCAATGGGGGAAAAAGGGTCTTTTCAACAGAAATGGTCTTCATCATAAAGACCTTCCCTTCTGTCTTGCATAAGAGCTTTTGAATGTTATGCTCCTGGTAACTCCTTCGAAGAGTGTGTATGTAGAGAGAATCTCCCAACGGGGGAAAAAGGGTCTCTTCAACAGAAATAGTCTTCATCATACAGTCTTTCCCTTCTGTCTTAGTATATGAACTTTCGATGGTCAACTTTCATCATCAGGTTATTAAGTGACCTTTGCCAAAATGAAATCACCCAAAGACACCCTCTTTGAAAAGATTTTATGGTTCCTCTGGAAGATCTCTGGAAGAGGGAAATCTTCCTGATAATTTAGTCTTTTTTCAAGGGATTCCATTGTATGACATATCTACATACAATTTAGATACTTGAGATTGTTTCAGCCCAACTTGGAATCGCTCCCAAGCACTGTTGATGGGAATGGGCTGTTGTCATGAAAATCTTAGGAGAAACTAAACGCAAATCTTAAATAGATCACTGAAAAACAGCGACCTCGTATGAGTATGGGGAAAAGCTGCCTAGAGAGATATTTGGAAAATATTTTGTATGCATTTGTGTGTAAAATTTTGTGGTTCTCATTATTATTATTATTATTATTATTATTATTATTATTATTATTATTATTATTATTATTATTATTATTTCCACTCTCCTCCTTCTGCAGGAGTTTTTGGAGGAGATCTACCGAAGGTATGGTGGCAACCCGGAACTGCCGTACACGAAGGAGACACAATCCAGCTACAGTGTCAGGTGAGCCTCGCTGAGAAAATCCTTTGAGTGGTTCTTGTTGCCAAGACTTTACCGGGCGATCGGGAACTATGCATAAAATTGATAATTTATTTTATTTTACTCTGTGTGAAGAGATTTCATATGAATAAAAGAATAAAGTATATCAAAATAAGTAGTGATCAGTTAAAAAGCTTTCGGATTGCTTTGTCGTTCATCATCAGAGGAACATCAGCTCAAATGATGGTCTTAATAATGTAGTGTGAGATATGTCAGTACTCTGTTGTTTCTTTATATATTTCGGAATTTTCATAAGGTGCTTGATATTATATATAAATAATTTTCACCTCTACCGGGACTAGAACCTAGGACACATAATTACTGTACCAAGGCACCACCACAGAAGGTCTAAAAGAGAAACCAACCTTACAGCTTAACTGCTATACTAGGAACGAATGCATTCAGATAGAATGCGTTAATTCCTAGTATAGCAGTTAAGCTGTAAGGTTGGTTTCTATTTTAACCCTTCTGTGGTGTAGTTGATAGTGCCTTGGCACAGTAATTATGCATCCTAGGTTCTAGTCCCGGTCAGGGTAAAAATAATTCATGTTTTCAGATATGGTAATGTGCTAATTTGATTTTATATATATATATATATATATATATATATATATATATATATATATATATATATATATATATATATATATATATATATATATATATATATATATATATATATATATATATATATATATATATATATATATATATATATATATATATATATATATATATATATATATATATGCGTGCAAAGATGGATTTTCGATGCATTATAGGTTCGAAGCCTGGTCAAGGCTCGTATGTGTTTTCTTAATATATACTTATGAATGTATGTACGTATATTATTTTTTTTATCGGAGATATAACTGAATTATCTTCACATTTCAGGTTGCGGAAGATGTGGCCGGACCTGCAATATGGCTGAAACTTGATCCCAGAGACTCCAACAGCCACATCTTGTTGTCCCATGGTGACTTGGCCATCATTGAAGATCCCAGATTTTCCGTTTTGTATCTACCGGAGAGGAATACTTATATCGTCAAGGTAAATTAGATCTATAAAATCTATTGCCTGTTTTGTGGTTTTACTGGCTTTAATATATATGATCTCTGTTACTTCAGTACCAGCAGACAATGGCGTGATGCTCACCCTCTTGCGCACGGTGATCCCAATGGCTTGCATAAATTTTTAGGACCTAAGTGCACCGTGACACCACTGGCATCCATTTGAATAAAAATATTATTTTTAAATTACATTCACGTCAATGGAGTCAATTTTTGGTTGAGCGTAGGTTTCCTCGCTCTCTGTTGAATGAACTAATTAGTAACCCTCTCCACTGACATGGCTTTGAGGGCAATTGATAAAACAAAGGCAGTTTCCGTCTCCCTCACTCATCACGCAGACCATACGTCTCTTTATGTACACTTTATTCCATGTCCATAAACGGTCCTATGAATTATTATTTCTTTTTTTTATTGAGTCATGAAAAAAAATACAACAAATAACGAAGTCATTGATAGCGTACTATCTATAATGATAAATGTAGGTTTGGGAAGGAAAAAAGCTGAGAAGCAAGATATTTCGGCATGCTAAAAAACTGCCGACCAGAGACAGAATTTCACAAATTCCATCTACCCTGGCTGTTTTATTTGGGGGTAGCCGACATCAAAAAAAGAAACAATACGGGGATTACTTTGCTCTATGGGCAATGACGAGGGAGCTAGCTACCGTTCAGATGGCACTGCTGGAGTGCCACAGCCCATCCTCCCGGCTCTTCCACAACCTGTGTCGCTTCATAATTACCAACTCCCCTACTGCCCCTACCACAGGGCTACCTCCTCGAGTAAGATGATTTTAATGTAAGATACAGCCCTGTGGTGACAGCACGGAAAAGAAAACTTATTGAATCTTACTGTGCGCGAGAGGGTTAATGTACCACCCGACTATTAGAGGGGCTGCTCCATTAAAATTGTTATGGCCGACAGGACATTGACAGATCTTATGTCTATTTATTTATTATTATTATTATTTATTATTCTGGTTTAAATATTTAAAATCAGTATCATACAACTGTTGGTGCCATTGCCCCAATTCCCATTATTATTTCGATACAGTGGCACCCTCTAGTATTTGGGTGGAAAATGAGTTCACATTGCCTTTTGGCAGTGGGATGACAAGGTTCATATAAACATATTAGCACTGGCTTCACTTCTTTAGCTTGTATAACAGAAGGTTACTGATGGTATAGAAAGAAAAAAATCTACCACTAGTATTCCCTGTGTTTTGTAAAGGCCAACTGAAAGGGATAAAGAAGTGACAAGCTGGTAATGCAATCTTCCATTAGAACACAAATAATGGAAGAGATTTTTGCAAGCACAAAAGCTGATAACTCTGTATATTATTTAAGTTTCCTTTTCAAAGATAAACCATCCTAGTTTGTATAATAATAATAATAATAATAATAATAATAATAATAATAATAATAATAATAATAATAATAATAATAATAATAATAATAATAATAATAATAATAATAACAACAACTACTACAACTATTATGATTATTATTATATGGAGTGAAAGTAGTCTCTGTGGCAAAATTGTAGCGTCCGCGACTCCGAGGTGGCAGGTCGAGGGCTCGCGCCCCGTCACGGACTGAGGTTAGTAAGGGCATACACTCAGGGTAACGATCACATCTGTCAAAGCAAGTCCTTCACAAGAAGGTAACTGTCCTAGCCCTTAGTAGAAAAGGGAATTCATGACGTAAAACCGAATCATCATTATATGGGGTGAAAATAAATGAAACTTACCAGGAGACGGGGATTTACAAGCATAGGGCTCTTTGCATTGAGAACAATTCGGTAGATTTAGTAAATAAACAGTTTAATTATTATGTATTCTATTCCACAGATAAGAGAAGTCTCGAAGGAAGATGCTGGCAGCTATCAGTGCCAAGTGCCTATTAGCACAGAAGAAGAAGAAGATTTAAGGGTTGAAGCTGCACCTCCAGTTGTGGTAAGACAAAAGTAGCCAATTTTCTCATTGCGTTTGGAACTTTCATGAATCCACAAATAATTTGAGATCTGCAAGTTCTGGGTAGTGGGGCAGGCAGTCTAGAGAGACTTATGTATAGGCCGCCAACATTACTCAGGATCTTGTTTACGTGCGTCTTAAACACATTCACACGAGTAGCATACAATACCTCTTCAGGTAGCCGGTTCCAAGCATTTACTATTCTCTGCGAGAAAAAGAATCTCCTGCAGTCCAGTCTGCTTCTGGTTTTTAATAGTTTTCTGCTGGTAGTATTCAGAGTGAAAAAATAGTCTTCAACGATGTTTTCCATAATCCTCAAAACTTTAAAAGTATCTGTTAAGTCTTCTTTCAGTCTCCTTCACTTAATTGTTGTGAGTATTACTCTCTTAAGTTGTTGCTCTTAACTCTACCCTCCAAAACTAGTCACCATCCTTAGGGCTCTCCTTTGCGCATTTTCTAACAAGTAAATATCCCACTGCAAACATGGTGTCTTGACCTGACTGCAGTAATTCAAATGCAGTTTCTGTAGTGACGTACATCTTCACTATGAATTTGGTGTCCCTACTTTTGAAGTTAATCTTTATAATTCTTAAGATTCTGTTTGTCTTATGAAGAGCATATGGTCAATATTGACTTGACTTGAGAGTATAGTGCATGATGACTTCCAAATCTTTCTCCTCTTTAACTGATCTAATCAGATTCCATTTAAGAAGTAGTCGTATTGTTGATTGCAAAGGCCCAAATACATGCATCCACAATTGTCCACATTGATGGCCATCTGCCTTTCCTCCGACCATTTGCTCAATTTGTCTAAGCCATCTTGTAGTTTATGTGCATCTTCAGTTAGGCTCACTGAGTAAATCATTTTTGTGTCATTTACAAACTTGTTCTTTGCCCGCTGTTTCAAATAGGCTTCTTTAGCAAACATTAGTTGTCACCTTTTCAGTACCAACTCTGATTTCACACCATAAAGTCTCTTGCATTCTTCGGTTTGGCACCTGTATGCATCTCAATTTAGCTGTCTTGGCCAGTCCTATTTCAGGCCTAAAGACTTTCAGTTGTAGTAACGCAATGAGCGGCAGGAGCCGTGGGCCATTCTATTACGATGCGGAAAGATATATACTGTGTTTGTTATCTCTAGGAATCAAACATAGTTTGTATGAAACAGTATTGGCTTACTTACGTTGCTGAAAATGCTTTTGTAAGACGTAAAATCCTAATGCAAATTTTACTTTTATCATCATCTTTTTATTCTATTGACCCATAGTTATGCAATGGTTAGAGTGGTCGACCAAGGAAGCACAAACCCGTGTCCGAGCCCCTAACTGGTGATAGAAAGGGAATCCAACCTTAATTCCCCAACTTCAACCTGTCTGTATCCACTCCCTTTCGAAATGGGATCAACAACATATTCTTTATATTCCATTTATCTATAGTTGCATCCTTAACATTAAGTTTTTTAAACAGTTGATATTTACAAGTGTTATATTACAGGTAACCCTTCTAACTTCGTCTGCGACGAGATGCCCGTCATCCTTGATGGGATTTTATGCGCTTGTTTTGTGGTCGCTCCTTACTTTTGCCATCGCCAGATAGAGCCATTGTCATACGTGCCTTAGAAGTTAGTGATTTGCTATCAGTTACTTAAGGGAATATGTGATATATCATATATATGTGATTGTAGTTATTATGTCAATGTGTAATTTTAAGAAGTGATAAAATGTGGATTTGATTTTCCTATTCTGCTTTAAGTGTCTCATTTAGTGGCTTGTTATGAGGAACTATATTGGTTAGAGTGCTCGACTTGGTAAATGACAAACCCGTTTTGGGGCACACTAGGGCATCGTTAGGCATGGCGCCCAGCATTAATTCCCCAGCTGCAAAATGTCTCGTATCTTATTATTGTGGACCATGGTAGTGGTTAATGTGCATCTCCCGGGAAGTGAGAAACCCTTGTTTGCGTCCACAGTGGGGAAATGGGAAGGGCAGGATCCAGCCTTACTTCCCCTACTTCAACCTGTTTGTTTCTATCCCTAATCATATGGGGATTAATATTTGTGGTGTTTTTAGGGTCCACCAACCACCCCTAGGGTGTTGGCGGAAAATGGATATATTCAGTAGTGAGACTAACTTTTGACTTTTTGTCTTAAATGTTTATCTTTTTATCTTAATTTTTATAATTTACACAGCCAAACAGGTTACTTATAAAAAATTACATGATAAAATTGTTGTTTACAGTTTATCATGCATGTATGTGAGTGAACAGTTTAGAAATTGAAGACGCTAACTGTATAAAGTTGTCTTAAAGGTTAAAGATCTCTGATGAAAGGCAGAGGTAGGGGACAGAGATAGAACAGAGCCTGATTATATACCTACCATATACTGTAGCTGGTGTTCATGCCTCGTTCTATTCACGTGGACTCAGTGATCTCCAGGCAGTGTCTGATTAATCAGATAGAACTATAGCAAATTACCAATGCCCTCCAAGTAATCACCCCATTTAATCAGTAATAACATGACTGGAAAGCTAATCTAACCTTCAGGCCAGGATCAAATCTTGGGCCAGTATATTACCAGCTCTATACGCCACAGCAGTGCAACTTAAAAACAGATACTCCCCTACTCAAGAACGACTCTGGTTCCAGGAGTCCATTCTTAAGCAGATTGTTTGTAAGTTGCATTCAGGTAAAATAACTACTGTACAGTATACATATATATGCAGTACTGTACAGTTCTTAGGCTAGAGACACTTAACTACCACATGGAACATAAAGTGTACAGTATTAATGAGTTTTAATACCGTAATAATAATGTAATAATACAGTACATTTACAGTAATACATTCATTAATACATGGGTAGATTATGGGTTGGTTTTTATCCGTAACCCGGTTGTTCGTAGTAGGGGAGCATCTTTAATTGTAGTGGCATATGTTAAGTTTACAAGTGTTGTTCCTATACGTAGACTTAGTGCCATTCTGGTTGTAGTTTGCTTAACCAATCAAATAGTTTATATTTTCAGCAGAGCTTTAGAGTAATAGAAATAATATTTATGTAAACATACCTCTCGGAGAATTTTTTTACTCAGGATGCAGCAGTTAATTGTTTTTACCAGATTTTTTTCTGATTTTGTGTCCAGCTTTAATTTCCCCCGCTACGCTCTGTTTGTGTTCACCCTCATAATGGAGATACATAAAATTAGGATTATTTATTTTTTTGTTATATAACATCATTATATAAAGTTGAGCCATTGTGAAACTTACTTCTGCCATTTTATGTGTCATTATTAATCCCCATTCGGATAGGGGGTGGGGAGACCAGTTAGAGCTGGGGAATAATGGCTGAATGACCTTGCTAATACCCCACACTGGGCTAGAATGTGGGTTTGTCACTCCCCAACTCAATGCTCTAACCACTGCGCTACTGCAGTCCCCATTCTGAAAACTTTCTAATATGGATGTGTAATTTAATAATTGTTTTTGTCTCACAATAATTGTAAAAAAAAAACAAAAACGAAAATTAGAAGTGTACGTTGAAGCCCGATTGTCTCAGTTCTCTTCCAAGCTCCCCGACTTAAGAACATCCTACATACGAACATGTGAATAACGTAGTGCCTATACAGTCTACTGTTATTATGCAAGTTATGAATGGTTC
This sequence comes from Halocaridina rubra, assembly GCA_037179515.1. NCBI lineage: Eukaryota > Metazoa > Arthropoda > Malacostraca > Decapoda > Atyidae > Halocaridina > Halocaridina rubra. The sequence continues at coordinate 13,387 of JAXCGZ010000343.1, forward strand.
CAGCATTTCATGAAACATGCAACTTTCATCATGTGTCTTTAGGATAAGAAAACAAATATATTATGTTCTAACACAACTTTATTATGCTACTTGCATTATGTAGGAATGTTTGGTAGACATATACTGTACACTCAATACACAATCAAACTTACAAACAATTCAGTTTACGAACGTCCGCTCAGAATGTAAATTCGTTCGTAGGTAGGGGAGTGACTATATATATATATATATATATATATATATATATATATATATATATATATATATATATATATATATATATATATATATATATATATATATATATATATTATATATATATATATATATATATATATATATATATATATATATATATATATATATATATATATATATATATATATATATATATATATATATATATATATATATATATATAAAGTTCATGACTAATAGAATAAAAATTGTGACACATAACATGCATTAGTCATAAGGATTTCCAGATGTAAATATAATTTAAGTTTGCTGCAGACTGGTTGACATGTCTGTAACTTGATAAACTATTTGTATAAGTAAGTGAAGTTGTTAATATTGTTTTATATTATTTGTAAATTAAGCAATAAAGTAAATTTTACAGGCATTATTCCCTGAGCCTTGGGTTTGGTCAAGTCCGTTGTTAATCCCAAAGGAAAAGGTCACAATGTGTCTCCGTATAAAAGGTCTTTTGTAAGCAACGAACTTAAAGGTCTGTTATACAGGTACTTCTGAATTTCATTCTTGGTTTCTTTGCGCTGCAAGATTGTGTTTGATAAGTCTTCAGACCAGTTTACTGCTTTTTCTCGCTTGAAATTACCCTTATTAGGTTTAAGTGAAAAATCAATATCAAGCGATTTTTGACATTAAAATATACATACCTATAAATAAGCTTAGCAGGGAAATTAACCAGACCACTACTTCTTTCCCCGCACAAAGCTGTCCTTGTGAATTTCTTGTCTGCAACCAATATCAGATGCAGTTTTGAGACTAAAATTTCTTTTATTTGCTAAGTTATACAAAGCATAGGGATAAATGTGGATATCAGTGTTTCCTTCCACCAAATTGTTCACTTGGATCTATTCAAAATATTAGAGACAAATGTGGAATTCCATGTCTGCCAAGCAATTTTTTTTCACACAATGGTGTATCTCCTAAAGCTAGCAGTTTGGCACATAGTATTCAAGCTTGGCATGTTAGTACTCTGGCTGTCCCTATCCATTCAAATAAGTTAGGGAAGCATTGAAAGGATTGCCAGCCTCGTCATCTCTTATCCCTCTCAGTTGGTTCTTATGATAGGTAGGGGATGCGAATGTGGAAGTCTTTGTTCCCCCACCTCAAAGGATATCCCTTCAGGTATATTAAATTGTAAGACTACGTATATGTACATACACTGTAAGGGGAGTGCCCAAGTCAAAGTACACACATTCACAATAGCTAATTTACCCTGGTCACTACTCTTAGCTTCTTGGGAATAAATGGCAGCCACAATTTCCCCCCCACTGCTGCTTGGGTCATCCACTGGGTAAGTAGGCAAGTATATTACTGATACGATATAATACATAAGGAGATTAATACTACATATGAAAAACAAACCATTTTATTTTGATCATTACGGTATAAATTCCATTAGCACCAGTAAAAAACAAATAAATCACTTTTATGCAAATATGCATTATAAAGTTAGTTAAAAGTGTTCTATAACAGGGGCCGTAGTAGCTCAGTGTTAGAGTATGAGAGTCTATGAACGACTAATGCGGTTTTGATCCCACCATAGGGAGTTAAGGATGGCATCAAGCCCCGTGTCCACCCCCATTCGAATGGGGACTAATTGTGACAAAACAGAGCATTACTTTATCACAGCTTTCTATAATACTGTAAAGCAAATCTTTTAGTTAAACACCAATAGTAGCTCTCCACTGACCATGTAGTTGGGTGGATGTTCTTTGAATTGACTCCAAGAATCACTTTTTATCGTATAATGTCATTTATGTAATGTGGATAATTGTGGTCGATTAATAATTTTCATTTTATTAATTATAAAAAAATTTGCCTTAAGTTTACGAATCGATCCATGTGCATTTTAAGTACTGAGTTAAAATAGTTTCCATTCTCTGTCCAGCTTCATAAAGTCACAAAATTTATTAGCTACTGTAAAAAATTCTATATAACAGACTGTAATCTTTCTACTTTTGGAATTGCTGGTCTACAGGCATGGCTTGTTTGCAAACTTGACTTGTCGGCATGTCCTCTATAGTTAAAAATATGTTAAGTGCAACACTTCAGTAGATATATTAAACTTCAGTTGTTATTTGCCCTTTTATATATTACTATGAAATCCTTCTCAAGAATGCACTGTCCTAACCCTTAGTAGAAAAGGGGGTCCGTGATATAAATCTGATAATTGCGAATCCCCTTTCGGATAGAGGTCTAGATAGACAGGTTGAAGGTAGGGAATTAATGCTGAATATCCTTCCTAATGTCTAGCGGTAGGATCAATCGTGGGTCTGCCAATTCCAGAGTTGAGTACTCTAACCATTGTGCTACTGCGGTCCCCATTTGACTTCATTTAAATATTTTATTTTACGACCCATTTATGCAAACGATTCTCATGTGACCAGCAAAATGCATGTATATAAGATTTGATTTGGAATTAGCCACTAAAAATAATTTAAGAAAAAGAAAATTAATATTACTATACAATGTGTGAATTGGTATTATATATAAAATAAACAATATCTAGACGTTACAGGGAGCTATGAAGAGAATTAAACTTTAAACACGATTCCCAAGTCTCTTGCATAGAATGTAATACTGGCAGTGAATGTGATGGAAGAGCTGGCCAAAACGAATATCCCTGACGGAGGAGAGAAAGAATTCTGCCTAAACCCTTTAATAAATTGTAGACCCACTGTTAATCCCCATTTGAACGGGGATGGATGCAGACAGGTTAGAGCAGGGGAATAAAGGCTGGACGCCATTCGTACTGCCCCGCAGTGGGCTCGCACACGAGTTCTTCACTTCCCGAGTCAAGCATTTTTACCATTGCAGTACCGCAGTCCCACAATGGTTAACCAGCAGGATGCCAACAACTATACAAAAGGAAGCTGGAGAGCTTCATTAAACCCTACCAATCGTAACTGCCTCAAAAGCTAATCTATGGCAAGGGAAATATTCAAACAGGCAAAGATATCCAGGTCCTCCCCTCCCCTATCCCTTTTTGTCAGCTGTTATGCATTCAGGGAACGTGACAGCAGACTTTTCTCTCTCCTCCGTTAGGAATATTTGATTTGATCAAGTCTTTTGACGAGCAGGGAGTAGAAGGGCAGTGTTATCTATATTAATATAATTACTCAACGGTTGTGCAGTAACTAAGAACGCTGCTCACCACAGAGCATTAGGAAGGGCATCCAAACTTAATTTCCCAACTCCAACCTGTGCCCAACCCCATTCTTGCGCCCCTTCACCAGATTTAAATAGCTATATATAATTACTCTGCGGTACAGCAGTGGTTAGAGTGCTCATTTCAAGAAGTGATAAACGAGTGTTTGTGCCTAAAAATGGGTTGTTAGGAAGGGCATTCAGCCATAATTCCCCAGCTCCAACCTAACTGTGTCCAACCACATTTGAGTGGGGATTAACAGCGACACACGAAAAGGCAAACAACAACGCACAAAACTCCATCTTCGAAGAGGCTTCATGTACTATCTCCATTTGCGACTTTTAAGAGCTTCAGCAAGAAATGCTGAACCGTGTTTCCGGTAGCGTAACATGTACCAAACTTTGTTTACAGAATTACAATCTGATTGAATTCGCTAATACATTCTAAAATATATTACATGAATTTAAAAGTATTTTTGGTAGCACCACAGAGTTTAGATACACTCTGTTTCCAGATTATATGTTACATAAACTTAAAATATTTAATTTCATATGTTAATAAATATAACTTGCATAAAACTTGGCTTTGCACGAGTAAATGAACATATTAAATTAAAATATTTGTTATAATATATACTTGTCTCCCACTGTCTGGCTGACCATATCACTAAAGGTTAAAGGTCTAATGAAAGCCAGAGGCAAGGGATAGTGATAGCACAGAGCCCAACTATACACCTATGGTACAGCTGGGATCCAAGACCCCTCTCCAAGCATGTTGAGCCAGTGATCTCCAGAGGATGGTTGAATAATCCAGTAGATCCATAGAAAACCACCGACCTCTACAGTTCACTGCCCAAATCAATCAATAACAACATGAGACAGTGAAATTCAAACCCCAGGTCAGGACCGAACCTGGGGCCAGTATATTACCAGCCCCTTTACGCTACCACTGTGCCACAATGTAGTCATAGGTCAGGTCAAGCTTTCTTGAAAAAGATACACCATTTCCCTTTGTCACATGATATAATGTTTTCTCCATCACCAACATTAAATTGTTTTTTAAAATATATCGCTATCTAAGTCTTCACTAGGTTAATATCACAGCCACGTTGCTTAGTCTACGCCAATAAGGTAATCGATAGTGGCACCCTGTGAAGAAATAAAAAAAAAGAATTAGAATAATGAATTATAAATCCCCTTATCCTCTTCAATGTGTCTATGTATTTATTTCTCTCTGAGACTTCAAGACTCACAAACTACTCTGAGTGCCTCATTAAAGAGTGTACTTGGTACTCTTCAAGAAACAAGGTGTAAAACACACTTAATACACTCCTTTGCAAATGCTAATACCTAGTATTGAATTCTCTACAGGAAGTGTATTTACATATACAGGTATGTGTTTTTTTTTTGCTTTGACAATTCAAAATAAGATCAATGTTTCAATGAAGTATTCTTCTGTATAATGTATGTTTTTCGCTCAAGCTAACTTAACCAAACCATATAATACAGTTTTTATTATTCATAAAATGTGAAGGAAATTATTTTTTTTTTGTAAATTTGAATATTCTTTGGAGCTTATGAACTACTGAATATATAATATAGTATCCATTTCTCCTAAATACAGTTTTTAGGAGCTTACAAATGCTGTAATACTGGTAAAACAATATACTGTTAATTAACTATAGAGGGGAAGATTAAAATTGAGAACAAAGGTTTTCATAAAAGAAAAAATTATTTTTCTAAGTCTTCACACAGTCCATTGGGTTCTCTCCGGGGGTTACTCTTCCACTCCAGGGACCAAGTTTCTTTTGAAAGAGAGACAGAACTAGGGGCAATGAGCAGCCCAGTAATACATTCACGTTAATAATTCAAGTCACAGTTTCTAAAGAGCATTGAAGTTTTAATTCGAAAGTCATGGAGATTTCAGAAAAATTCACATCTTCTCCCTCAACTTTATACCTTGGGTTTGAAGTATACACATTTAATTCCCGTAGAACCTGTAAAACGGGTCACCACTGTTAACGTATGACTGGAATTTAGTTTCACCTCTTTTTCGAGAGCAACTTGATTTTGAGTGCAAAGGACTCCCCAACTGGAAGAAACTATTGTCAGGATTCACAAAAACGGAATAAATCTATGTAAAGTTCTCTCCCATATTGAGTGTCTGAACCTGCAAAAAGCAAACATAAAATGAGACGGACTTACCGGAAGTGAATACAAAAGGAGTAACAGGAATAGTAGAAACAGGACGATAACAACCAGTGTGATGCAATACCACTTATAGTTCCTCCATATAACGTGCCTGAATGACTTCCACGGGGATGTTATCCAGAGGAAGGACGTGGCAGGGCGGCTGAAAAGGAAAATGCGCTTAAGCAAAGGCTTTCGGTGAAGACGTTTTATTCTTCCCCATCTCTTGCCAAATGGCAGGTGGTCGGAACCAGAGCAAAAAAATAGATTAAGAAAATAATACTTATTTTAATCTCTTTAATCATACTCTTTGGCTCACAGGCTTCCTCATGAACGACATCAAACAGAACATGCGCACATCTAAAAAGTTTGCAGCTTTATGTCACAATTAATCCCTGTTCAAATAGGAGTGGACACAGATTTGAGCTGGGGGAATTAAAGCTTGATGCCCTTCATAATGCCCCTCGGTAGGCTTGAAAACTTCACCATGGCCATGCTTGGGTATTACATTGCAGGATTCTGCAGATTAATCAGGTCTACTTCATAAGGGTATGAAATTCCTTGCCTCTTCTAAACATAGTATGATTTTTTTTAAAGTTATTCATTCTTCAACAATGTTTTACAATATTTTATTTTACTTGATTTCTAAACATCCTCTAAATCATAAGATACTACTTATACAAAGTTATGGTGAGAGAATAACGTCAAAAGAGAGAGGAATTAACTCTAAGAGGGTAAATAAATTATAACTAACAAATTATTATAAAGGAGATAACTAAAATGAAAGGTTATGCAGAAGTGTAGTAACCATTCTAAATATACTTCATGGTTAAAGTCTCTAATGAAAGGTAGAGGCATGAGACAGTGACAGCACTAGAGCCCGAATATATACCTACCGTACTGCTGGGGATCAAGCCCTCCCTCCAATCAAATGGACCTATTAATATCCATGAATCAGTGATTTCCCAAGTAATCGCTCAATCAGTAACAACATGCGACAGCAAAAGCCAATCCAACCCCTGGCTCGACTCGGGAAGTGACATACCCATGTTCGAGCCAACAACTGGACATTAGGCACCATACCTTAAGGTATGAGCCCCAACTTGTTGAGTCCACCCCTATCTGAATTGGGATGAGTAGTGACATAAAACGCTACACAACATTCCTTGAAGTAAGAAAATATCTAGATATTTCAGTGGTTTGTACCTAATAAACAAAATCAGAGGATGAAATGGGTGTAGCTATATTTTAATTATCTTGAGATTAAAGAAACGATACCGAAACAAGACAGACGGGTAATCACGTGACTTACTTTGGCTCAGGTAACTTAGGGTTGAGATTTGGCTCATCGCGACCTTGGCCGGCCGGACGTTCCTTGGCCTCTTCTTCCGTAAGAACTTCTAGTTCCATCTCAATTTTACCCTGAAATGAAAGAGAGGAACAAACTGAAATGAAATCATAAGATGTATATAAATTAAGAGACTAGAGACTGCATTAAAACTAGGTGCATTTTAAATGAAACGGTCCAAAACTAGCAATATTGTGGCGCAGTGGTAGCATATGGGGCTGGTAATATACTGCTTCCAAGTTTGATCCTGGTCCGGGATTAAATTAGTTTTTGCTGTCTCATGTTATTACCGATTGAACTGGGCAATTATTGAGGGGGTTGGTGATTTTCTACAGGTCTACTTGATTATTTAGCCAATGCCTGGAAATCTTTGGGTCCATGGATTGTAGAGGAGGCTTGGGCTCCGGTTGTGAGGTAGGTCTATAGTTGGGCTCAAGTGCTATCACTATGCAAAAGTCCCTCATATGGGCATACATAATTTCAAATTTACGCACCATTCCCTTGGGTGGTAACAACGTGGACATCGATATCTGGCATCTGATGAAATGTTAGCATACATGAGTCAATGCTTTTAACCAATTGAGGGAATCAGTAGCTTTCATAATGTCAAGGGGCAGTACGAGACTTTTGCCGAGGCGCAGCAGATCACTCCACTGAGTTATTAATTTCAATGAAAGAGTCAACTGGCGCAGGAAAAGGATTCACTGGCAAGTGTATTTTTTAAGCTCCAAAAAATATTGTATATGTCTCGAAAAATATTCAATAAAGCACGATATTACATACCAGAAATTTAAATCTTCAAAAACATGGATTATATGAGACTCTGAACATGGCTCTTTAATAATTCATGTATTAAGAGAGTTCATATTAAGGAAAAATAATCACTCCCAATCACTTACAGCAATCTCAGTGATTCCTTCAGTGACTTTTGTGAATGGGAAGAATCCATACACTCTTTTGGCCTCAAAGAGATTTATTCTGTTGGTGTAATCGTCGAGGATATTCACTGTTACTGAAGTCAGGTCTCCGTTACCCATCATCTGAGGGACCTGCTCAGGTCCAACGCCTTTTTCACTCTTAGCAGGTTTGGGCAAACAGCATAAGTCAAGGGTCATTTCACCTGAAAGAAATAACACGTCTTAGGAAAGGCATCCAACCTTCATTCCTCAATTTCAACCTGTCTGTGTCCACCCCATTTGAAAGGGGATTACTATTGACAAAATAGCATTCAATATAGATTAACAGTCATTTCACCGGAAAGATCTAATACATCTTAGTAAGGGTATCCAGACTTAATTCCCCAACTCTAACCTGTCAGTGTCCACCCAAACTCAACAGGGGACTCATGCAACACAAACGTCAAAACAAAATATACGAGTTTTTCCCAGTTGATTGGAAATAAAAATTCAAACCTCGAATACTCATTGTGTGTATAGGAGACACTTACATGAGATACTCCTGCTACATGGTGAGATATACATTTAGCATCATATTTTCTCCATGTTGTATGAAATGACTATGAGGGATTAGGATGTGGGCTGGCAATCACTCTTTTCCTAGTTTTGTTTTCAGGGAAAGAGATTCAGAAGAGGAAAGGGTAATGAACCTATGTGTGGTATACAGCATAAAACAATTCTCCTAGGGTCTTTCGAGAGTAGAATTTGGTTTTGGCAGATGTGATTGTTACCCTAGGTGTATGTCCTTGCTAACCTCAGACCATGGCAGGCCTTTGAGTTCAGGCGTGGCCCACCCTGATAACTTTATTAAGATACGGCATTTAGTTGGGAAAAATATTCTTACTTGTAACATGTGATTTAATGGAATAGGGAACCATGTAACTGGCAAACCATCCCTTCTTGCAATAATTTATATACTGTATATATAAGTACAGTTCCACTGCTTGGAAATGTGTTAATACATAAAAGAATGCATAAGCAGCCATCCTTAATTCCCCAACTGCAAACTGCCTGTGCCCATCCCCATTCAAATGGTGGTTAATGGTAACAATTAAAGCAGAAATAAACATACACTGCTCATTACATCCCATTCAATAGTTCAAAACGAGAGTGGAAGACAATACCATATTGCAATGCATTCACATTTATAAATTAGTTTCAGTAAAATCTTCCTACTTTATGCAATGTCATCATATCTTTCAGTTTCTGTCAGGGATCACCACAGCAGATCAATCCTCTAGGAATCACACTACACACCCTCGTGTCCTCCCTCACCACATGCTTAAACCTCCTCTTCTGCCTACCTCATTCCTCCCTGTCTGGCATCTCCAATCTCAGCATCCTTCTCCCAACATACCCCTCATCCCTCCTCAGCACATGCTCATTCCATCTCTGTCTTGCCTCTCTCACAATATCCCAAAACCGTCCTACTCGCACTGTCCCTCTAATGCATACCTACCGTAAGCAATGAATAGTTCATTTATCTGATGGTATCTAAGGATAAGATACAGAGCACTGACCTAAATTATATCTCAACTATTGAATTAACCAATAGAATATCTGTAAAACTCACTAAGGTAATCATCTCTAAGTATGAGATCGTTGTCCCAAAGCTGGAGCGTTAACTGGGGAGGCCTGCGCTGCTCGGTGGATTTTAAGCTCCATGCGTGCTCTTTGTGCTCCACCACCATCATCTGCTCCGCTTCCAACATGTCTAGATTGTATACAAACCGCCAGTTGAAATTCGCATCTCCATCCATACACCTGACAAAAAAAAGGGGGAATTTTCTTTGGATAAATATCTATATACAGTATACAAGAGCCATTTTTCCCCTTATAAGGGAAGCAGATGAATAGAGACAAAATAACTATATACAGTATACATGAGCCATTTTTCTTCTGATAAGGGATGAGGTTGAGTCAAGACAAAATACTCTGACTCTTTGGGAAGAGAAAATACAAAGGAGGGGATTCCTAGTCCCCTCACTCTGCCCAGTTAGTCAACTCTTACGACACACAGGGGAACACAAGGGAAGCATTCCAGCCCCCCTCCCTCAGGGGGATAAATATACATACGTATCGGGCTTCTTGAAGGCAAATTGCAGCAAATAGCTACTCAACATTCTATAGCAAGCAGGCTTACCAGAATTCTAACAGAGTTACCAGAATTGTAACAGGCTTACCAGCATTGTAGCAACATAACCGAGGCATCAAGGCTTCAAAATACATTGCTCATCTTAATCTTTTCTGACACCTGTTTTGTGCAAGATAAAGATGAGAATTGATAGTCCCTATCGCTTTTGGTTTACTCCTATGATATGCAGGGAACAAGAAGTTGGAATACCTTCTCCCCCTCACAACAAAATACTAATAACAACTGTTGTAATTATTGTTCTCGTTTGCTTTCTTCTTTACAAAGTAGTAAAAAACCAATTCCCACATTTAAATCTAAAACTACATCTGCAGGCCAGAAGGATTTCTTGGACCACTTGAAGTTTTCTCACCTGCTAGCTCAGTAATATGTGATAGACGGGTGTGAGGGGAGTTGCCATGTGATGAAGCAGTGGGGGTAAGCCAGCTGTGGCTGTTGGGTCTCACTGTAGAATATCCTTACCCATCTATCTTGTGGGTGACCCAAGCAGTGTGGCAGGGGGGGGGGGGGGAAATGTGGTAACCTTTATCCCCAAGGAGCTATGAGGAGTAGTTGAGGTACGTGTGGATCGTGGCAAATGCGTGTTTTTTTTGTTCAGACTACCCCCTTACAAGGGGGAAATGGGGCCATGTATATAAATAGATAAACAACTGCAGAATTAAATATAAAAAGCATCCAATGCAAGAATGACACAAACCTGTAATGAATATCTGTTTTCTGAACGTTGTTGGTGCCCTGAAGCCAACCTTTGACATATACATCACTCATTCTCTCACCACCTATGAAACTCGTTTCTTGTAGAGGAGCTTCAAAGACGTTGTAAACCACTACTCGAAGAACATACCTAAAGGGTAATTATTATTATTATTATTGTGAATTATGACTATTATTATTATTATTATTATTATCATTAGCCATGCAACAAGCCTGACATGAATATTCAAGACGTTTTTATGGCTCCAGCAGGAAAACGAAAAAGAAAAAGAATATAGAAAAAAATTAAAGTTACATAAAATAGTACTACTCAGTATTACAATACTGACATTATTTTTGAAAGTAGTTCTGATTGAGGTGGACTAAATGAGTCACTAAGTTCCTAATACTACTTACAGATACCTTCTTATTATATCACTATTTTGTCTGAATTAATGACCTTTTAATCTGTCTACGATTCGAGTGACAATTTATTATCCATCTATGCATTGCTCTTAAGCCCCATTCAAATGGGGCTTGACACGGATTAGTTGTAGCTGGGGAGTTAAGGTTGGATGCACTCCCTAATGCCCCTTGGTGGGCTCGAATGCGAGTTAGTCACTTCCTTATGTGAGAGCTCTAATCACTGTGCTACCAATGTCCCCATGACAATGAAAATACAGGAGTACTGTAATACTTTATGACTACAGTCGCTAAAAATATTACAAACGCTCCCATACTTACAAACAACCAATTTACGATCGTTGGCAGATACGAACAAAAACCTACCCATTATCTACCCATGTATTAATGTATGTACTGTATACTGTATTATTACATAATTATTACGGACTTAAAATTACTTAATAGTATATACTTTATATTTTATATAGTAGTCAAGTGTCTTTAGCCTAATTACTGTACAGTACTGCTTATGAATGTACTGTACAGTACCTTTTTACCTAAACACATCTTATGCTTGTAAGTAGGGGAGTGTCTGTAATAGGAATATTACCTCTAATTAAATTAGTATCTACACCAAATATTATGATGTATACTTTACTCATCTCTTACTATCCCTTTACATATGAGAAGTCACAATACTTCCCATCTCTGTTTCTTTTTACTTCCTTCCTTGTTTTCTTGGTGCCTGGGCCCGTTGAAGCCAAATTTCTTTGCACGTCCCAGTGGCACAAATGAGTTGAAATTTTGTTCCATGCATATATTTAATTAATGATAATCTGAATTAATCTGAAGGTGAATTATACCTGAAGTTCTATATAAGTATAACAAATATATCTAAATGGTTGAAGGATAAAGGTTTCCATATAAGGCAGAGACAAAGGATAGTTATAGAATATGATTGGGGCCCCTTCACCTATCAAGTAGACCCAGATATCTTCAGGTAAAGGCTGACTAATTAGGTAGACCTATGAGAAATCACTGATCCCTCAATTAACTGCCCATTTCAATTGGTAACGACATGACACGGCGAAAGCTGATCCAACCCTATGCTAGGATTGGACCCAGGGCTATTATATTACCAACCCTAGACACTGCCACCATGCTGCAATGTCACAGATAACATAAATCGTCAAAATAAAGCAAAAAGAATCTCTCATAAAAATACAATCATTAATAACCAAACCAGCAAAACTAACTTCCTGGGACGACGAGGCGTGATGTCAACGGCAGGAGGCAGAGGTTGAACTGATGCCGGAAATAAGTCTACCCACAGCAATAGCTGCCCCTGGGGTAGTCCTGGTCGAGCGGGATGCATGAGATCCCGGGTCTCAACGTGTTCTTGTACCAAGAGTAGAGATTTATAAAGAACATGTAAAGCAAGACGCTCTCTCGCATCACCAACGGTCGGCGGAAGAGACGCATCATTTGGTTCTGAAAATATCATAGGAAACACAGTTAAAAATACATATATACACAATTGTATCTGATTAACCGACCGACTGACAAGTGCCAGATAGACAACAGCCCAATGGATAACTGCCCGACAAAGACAATTGACTGATGGATAACTGTCCAATTGTAAAAAAATCACCCTGGTTTTATATATATACTAATTACCTGTATATATAAATAAAAATTGATAAGTAGATATAAAACCTCCTTTCACCATGGTGGTCCTGAGTTTAGTCCCCATGGCACTTTCTTGTTCTTCGACAGAAGAATTTTTAAGGGTAAGAAAGAGATTGGAAGTGGCAGCCCTTGTACCCTAGCTCCTGTAAACTCATGAGGCTCAGTGAGTACACTAATAGATGACTGATTATTCTGAAACATAATTTTAAAGAACTGAGGCATATTGCATGGCGTGGTGTTGGATGCAATGAGGATAATGATTATGATGATGATTTTTAAGGAATTTATATAATTTTCCAAATCTGCACATACTTTAGCATTCATGTAGACACAAACGAAGAAATCAGTAATATTGATTTATGCAGTGCCTATGAAAATTTTTTGTAGTTGTTATCGCTCCGGAATCTCACCCAGTTGTAGTTCCCAGAAAATTTTCTGTAGTTGTTATCGCTCTGGAATCTCATCCTGGTTGTAGTTCCCAGTGCTGCCTGGGCAAACACCTCAGAGTCCCTATGGAAGGTAATATCTATCTTTGGCTTTACCACAGAGCTCTCAGGGAGTGTATGTTGTGTTGGTGGTGGATGTGGTTGTGAGTAGTGCAAGTTTCCATAATGATTTCCCCTCATCCAAGTTTTTATAATCAGGTATTCAAAATTATCAACACTTGTTGAACTGTCTTAGTGCAGGCCGGTATTTGCCTTAATAAGTGCCTAACCAGTTCTGTAATTATTGGAATATTTTTTTTAATCAGCACTTTTCAAAAATATATCTTTTTATAAATCATTCCTTTCCTGCCAGAGATACCAAGTGGCTCCTGCACAGCCTCTCTGGGGGAGAGAGCAATGTTGTTGCTGTTTTTTTTTGTCTCTTAATCCCCATTTAAATGGGGGTGGACACAGACAAGTTAGAGTGGAAAAGTAAGGTGTGATTCCCTTCCTAGCGCTCCATAGTGGTGCCAAACATGGGTTTGCTACTTTATGCTTAAGAGAGGCATTAGGAAAGGTATCCAACCTTAATTCTCCAGCTCCGACCTGTTTGTGTACGACCTAAAAACAAAGTTCAGTTGAGGATTTGTAGGTCATTTACATCACCAAGACAGAAGAGGCATACCAGGTACATAGTGAAGTAATATTTCACTGTTTTATCTGTCACAATTAGTCCCTATTGTAATTAAGGTGGAAAGTGACACGCTGGAGCTATAAGAGGGATTGATGCCCTTCAGTGGGACCATATATTAAAAAATATAATAATAATAATCTGCAACAACAATGCTGGCAGAATGAAGTTGATAATTATAATAAAAAAGAATATCAGCATTCATTAGTCACTTCCCCAATTCGCAAACTCTACCACAGAGCTACTGTGGCCCCAAGTGCACTATTTTTATGTTTTCATTTATGTAGGGGTGGACACAAACACGCTGGAGTTATTAGGGGGATTAAGGCTGAATACCCTTTCTAAAGACATGCAGTGGAATTAAACATTCTGTAGTTGCTTCTAAACTCACGCACTGCTCAACTGACCTAACATATAGAAATAGCAACAATGATAAAAGCAAAGTTGGTCAACACTGTTCAACTACTGTAAAAAGAACACTAACCAAAGTCTGTGAGGGCATATGAGACCCCACCAAGTGTGAGACTGAGAGGATGGGAGTGCCAAACAGGTCCTTCTAAGTTTCTCTGACGAGCGACATTGCATAAAATTTCTGTAGGGAGTTCGATGTCTCTCCAGGCATTGGTACCACTCCTGAAAAAGGAAAATTAAATAGAGAAATGAATAGGATTCGGTTTTACGTCACAAACTCCCTTTTCTACTAAGGGCTAGGACGGTTGTCTTCATACGAAGGACTTGTTTTGGCAGATGTAATCGTTACCCTGAGTGTATGCCCTTACTAACCTCAGTCCGTGACGGGGCGCGAACCCTCGACCTGCCGCCTCAGATCGAGGGTTCGCACCCCGTCACGGACTGAGGTTAGATAAATGATGCAAAATTGATTTCATGTTGCATAATTTTTGTCACTAAAAATCCCTATTTAGCTTCTCCTGTCTGGGGTCGCAACAGAGGATCACTCGACTCCATATCGCTTCCACACTAAACACCCTCATATCCTCCCTCACTACATCCACAGACCTCTTCTTTGGCCAACGTCTCCCAATCCTCCTGCCTGACATTTCAGTCCACAGCATCCATTTTTCAACATATTCATAAGCACATTCCCAGACCATATCAGTCTTACTATTTTGTATTGCCCTAACCTTAGCATCCTCTTCCATCACACTACACACACCACCATGTCCTCCCTCACCATATCCTTATATCTCCTATCTCACCTACTTTACCCCCTCTTGCAAAGTAGCTCCATTCAAAGCATCTCTTTCCTATCATACCCCTCATCTCTCATTAACACATGCCCAATCTATCTCAGTCTTGCCGCTCTAACCATATCACCATACCGTCCTACCTGCGCTGCATAATATGAATGCAAAATTCATTTCCTGCAATCATTGTGGGCATTACTTTTTAGTTGCTTTTTGAACTCGGGGAACAAATATGAAATTCTACAAACCCAATCATCAGGATATACAAGTTTCTGTCATATCTCAATTTTTTCAGTCACTTACATAGTTTTCATTTGTTTTTGCTGTTCTGTGTCATTATTAATGCTCATTTGAATGGGGTGGACACAAACAGGTTGGAGCTGGGAATTAAGGCTGAATGTCCTTCCAAATGCCCAGCCATGGCCTCAAACATGGGCTTGTCACATGCAGATGCGGAATTCTTTTTTGTCTCTATTGGCAAAGGACTTGATACATCTCACTACATTAAAAATTAAATAGGAATGATACTTACACATGATACTGTCTAGGAAGACCCACTGTGGCTCTGTGCCGACTTAGGTATCTGTTTTCCAAATCAATGATGGTTTCTCCTATAAGATCATCAGATGTCAGAAGGTCACGATCCCACACTTCAATTTTCAAGTCCTTGTGAAGAGGCAACTGACCGCTCACTTCAAACACACTGAGTGTGAAATAAATCATTACAAAATAAGAAAAAGCACAAAGTAGGAAATGATGTAATAAAAGTTCATATGCCAAGGCCGCCGAATCATCAGCAATTGCCCTTGTATGAAGGGTGGCTGAGTCAAAGCAAACACACACACTCCCTCTACAAGCCAAACACACTTCGATCATTCCTCTAAGATTCTTGGGAAGAGGGTTGCCATGATTCCCCCCACCATCCTGCTTGGGTCATCCACGTGGTTAAACATGAAAGGATCTTCTGCTGTGAGGCCCAACAGCCACTCAACAAATTGATATCAAATAATTTATAAATTCAGAGATTCAAAAGAATTCCAGATACACATTACTCACTGTCCAAATATAGGATTAAGTGTATTTGGTCTGTATTCATTCTTCGAAGTCTTTTTACTCTTTCCGAAACTGATGGTCACGTAAGGATCAGATGATCCTCCGGCATCTTTAGGGGCAAGGTCACGTCCCATTATGACGTACACTCGAACCAGCAAATCTTGGGGGTCTGGCGAGGGGAAGCCATCGAGTGTCATTGGAGGTGGCTGATCCGATTCCTCTGCACTCAAAGGATAAACGCGAAAAGTGCCCTGGGAAGTTAATTGTAACAAAAATTTTTTTTTGTCATATTTAGACTTGTTTATAATCAATGAAGTATGAAAGAGCACTGAAATAGTGAGAAATGTCAAACATTAATTAAATTTCAGCCATAATTGTGTGAACTTCAAAATTGTTTATAATTAATGAAGTATGAAAGAACATTAAAATATTGAGGAATGTCAATCATTATCTTTATCTGCAGCAATAATTAATACTGTACATTGAAGCATTTTAAAATTTGTTTATAATTAATAAATGTATAGGATAATTATAAGTGAATTAATGTATTTAGATACAATGAAATATTTAGAGTCATAAATAAACTATTTATTTTTAGGAATAATACAATAGATGCATTTATTAATAATAAAACAGACATACATTTATAGGGAGCACGCACGAATTATTCACTGCCCTCAAAAAAGCACTGTTTCATGTCATAATTAGACCCCTTTCAAAATGGGGTGGACACAGACAGGTTGGAACTGGGGAATTAAGGCTATATGTTCACCTTTACATCGTGCAGTTAGGAAGGGCATCCAGTCTTTATTCCCCAGTTCCAACCTGCCTGTGTCCACCCCCATTTGAATGGAGGCTAAGATACACAGTATTACCTTAAATTCTCCTGCAAACTGTGCTTGCTCCCCACGCCCTCGATGAAGGGGAATCGTGTCGACCAAATCACGGAAGCCATTAAACTGCGGCTCGTCCTCCAACGCACCATCAAAGAGAGTGAGTCTCTCATACCTGGAAATTTTGCATGAAAATAAAATTGAAATAAAATAAATACTGTAAGATGGAGCTCTTAATCCAAATATAGAAGTCTTCTTTTTTGTTAGCTCTATTAGTCCAAATGGATACGCGGTCGCTAAAAAATAAAAGTACTCTTGATATCTTTGGGTAGCGCACTAGGCACACAACTGAAAGATCTCTGGAGCAAATCCTGGGCAAGAAAGAAATTCATAAGCAGGATTCTTTGGAGACTATTGCCTCTGTTTGCTTAACAGTATAATTTGGTACCTGGCATTCAGTCAACCGTTGTGGGTCTCAGTTCTGGGTTGGTACTGTTTCAAGGCTGGAACTCGGTAAAAATATTTGTCATGATACAATGTACAAAATATATCCTAAATACATGCATATTGTCACAATTTGCTGTCTCCTTGTATGTTGATTACTTTGATACTTGCGCATTAAACTAATTTTAGCTACGTAACAATACCAGTAAAGGCCATTACAAAGACAGCATGCTCCCAGTTGTAAATTAGTTTATAAGATACAAGCAGACGGTTCTGCCCCTTGTACTTGAGAAGGGGCTCAGTTAGGACTCGAAATATAGCAATCATTCTTATAGCAGCCACAGTAATGCTCACAACTCTGTCTAAGGTCGGAAAGGGCACTGACTCAGGGTAATGGTCACATTTGCCAAAATCAATGTCCTTTGCAAGAAGGCACGGTCCTACCCCTAGTAGAATAGGGAGTCCGTGACATAAAACTGATTGTGTTGCTTCAGTGATGAGTTGTTTTACTGTGTCAGATTATGTCATATTCCAGATCCCTCAATGCTTTTGCTACAATTGTGTCAATCCCGCCAATTTATTGAGACATAATAATTTTATTAAGAAATTTAATCTTATGACACTCACCCTTTGTAGAGATAAGAGCCAGATCTATCCGTCTGTCCTGAAGAAGCATAATACTTAGCCCACCAGTCAATATCTGTGTCCACAGTTCCAGGCTGAGAATTAAAGTGCAGATTATATCCAGCTCCTAAGTTTTTGGTAGAAGGAAATTTCTGGCACTCTAAATAATAGTTTCACATCAGAAAGGTCTATGTTTATTACACCAAGCTTCCAATAAGCATTGCTTCAGATATCTCTCTTGAAGAGAGTATATAAAGAGTTAATAACAATGAGGTACAGGTAGCCTCTTCGCCAGGTATGATCTTCAACAATAAAGTCCCTTATTTCTTAGTATACAAGCATTCGAAGGTCAACCTTCATCGTCACCCACAGTTGTATTTATGGTATTTAACTTATTATGATTACCATATACCGGCAGTATTGATGAGCGCATTATCATGCAGTATTAATTAATTTTATCTCACCTACAACGGATATTATATCAAATTAATTAAGGCAACATATATGAGTAACATTGCTTACTGAGCTGAGCAAGAATTATTATTTAAAATCTTAAGCTTTGCATATAACTCCTTTATTATTAATTGGAGAACAACAAAAATAAGTAAATATTATGTATCATTATAGTATCAATATGCATTAATATTTAAATTTCAAATTTTTCAGTACTGATCTTTTGAAAATTAGGAAAGAATATTGCATTTTGTATTACTTAAAGTAAATTATGTATGCGTGCAGAGTGGCTTATTATATATATATATATATATATATATATATATATATATATATATATATATATTATATATATATATATATATATATATATATATATATATATATATATATATATATATATATATATATATATATATATATATATATAAAACATCTCAAACAAAACATGTCCAACACTGTGAAAGAACGTACAGTATATAACAAATCCAATATACAATCATATGTATAACGTAAACCAAAAGCATGTTTTACATTTATGCAGTTCTACTTAGGACAAATACGAGCGTGAAATATTTACAGAAACCACTAACAAAAATGAACTCATATATTTAAATTTGCCAGACAAAAATGCAGATAAAATAAAGTGATTTAATAAAATGCAATTTGAATATCACAACGTGGCTATGATGCAGA
Organism: Halocaridina rubra; assembly: GCA_037179515.1. Classification (NCBI taxonomy): domain Eukaryota; kingdom Metazoa; phylum Arthropoda; class Malacostraca; order Decapoda; family Atyidae; genus Halocaridina; species Halocaridina rubra. The sequence goes on from JAXCGZ010000343.1 coordinate 32,640, forward strand.
TATAAACAATGCTAAAATTGTGCCACAATTAGTCCTCATTCACAGGGGGTGAATACTAGCAAGTTGGAGCTATAAGGGGAATTAAAGCTGGATACCCTTATTAATACCCCAAGGTGGGATCAAATCCGCGTTTGTTAATTCCAGACTTGCTTGCTTTAAAGTTGAGCTACCATGGTTCTAAATAAATTGACCGTTTTAAGTGTCACAATTAGTCTCCATCTGAATGGGGCTGGACGCTGACACGATGGAGCCGGGGGATAAGGGCTGAATGCCCTTTCCATATTCATACACTAAAGTAAATCCGAGATTTAATTTAAATGTCACTACTAATCCTTATTCGAATGGCAGTGTCCAGGTTGGATCTTGAGAATTAAGGCTGGATGCCCTTCTTAACATCCTGCGATGGGATCAATCATGGGTCTGTCACCACCAAGTCAAGTGTTCTAACCACTGAAGTGATACATATATCTTTTTGCAAAGTAAATTTTATGCATATATTTGAAAAAGATAAATAATGATATAAGGGAAGAATCTTAACTCCTTTTTCATCTCAAGCATGACAAGTTGATCTATGTAAACACTGTGTTTCTTTTCCTTCTCAAGCATAAGAAAACTTATCAGGGTAAACACAGTATTCCTTTCTCATCTCAGTCAAGACAAAGTTTATTAGTGTAACACTGCATTCCTTTTTCATCCCCAGAATGACAAAGCTTATCAGTTTCACACTGTATTCCTTTCTCCTTTCAGGCATGACAAAGTTTATCAGTGTTACTTTTTCATCTCAAGCCTGACAAAGTTTATTGGTGTAAACACCGTCTTGCTTTCTCATTTTAGGCATGCCAAAATTTATCAGCGTAAATAATGTATTCCTTTTTCATCTGAAGCATGGCATAGTTTATCAGTGTACACAATGTATTCCTTTTCCATCTGAAGCATGACAGTTTATCAGTGTAAACAGTGTATTCCTTTCTTTATATCTCAATCATGACATAGCGGATCAGTGTAAACACTATACTTAAATCATTACATATTCTGAAAGTAAGAAAGTTGATACATAACTAACCTCCCTGCTTGCTTGGGCGTGGCTGAGGGTGGGTCGGGCAAGGACGTGGGCTGCCTGAGGAAGGGGGTACAGTTAGTTAAGTGGGGAAAATCATGTTTAGGCGCTAAGTCTGGGCCCACATTCACAAATAAAATGTGAGGTGACGTCTCCCATAGTTTCTTGCTAAAGTCATTCTGCTTATGATTACTTTCGATGAATAATTCCTGTAGAAAGAGTATTCTGCATACTTAATGATAACCCACAAATATGTTAATGACCAACAAACAATCAACTGGGCTGATATTTCTGTTTTTATGGAACAGTTAATGACTACTGAAAATTCTTTAGTTATGTATGACAAGACATGTAACTACTGTACGCAACTCACACAAATAGAAAAAAAAACTTTCTACTCAAAGTATTTTATCTCTCTTTTGTACTGTTCCATACTTTTCTGAATCTGAACTATGAAAATCCACCACAAAGTATACATGCCAGTGTGAGTCCACATCTAAAACACCAAAAAATAATAATTTCTAGGATCCAACTTCCTTACACAAAATCTAAGATGCTATTACGAGAAAAAATAAAAAATAACCACAGTATACTCCCATGATATTACAAAAACATATTACTTGATATCCATAAATAATTACTATAATATAACACTATATAAATATAACTTTCAATATTATGTGAATTACCTTAACATAAATACCATCAATAATGCAAATTTATAATTACTCTTTTTCCAAGCAAGATGATATATCCCAGATCTAATCAGGTGGTCACAAATGAAAAAAAAAAGTTTAAATGTAGAAGAGTTAAAACAAACCAAGCCAATTCCTGTCTGCTATATCAATTAGTTTCCAGCAAGATGAAAAATAGTTAAGCAGGGCAGACCTGAGAGTTCCCTGCTCTCCTATCATAATCAGTTGCCTGCGAACATTCAAGTAGAGAAGGACTGCTAGTTTCAAACTCTCCTATTATAATCACTTGCCTCCTAACATTCAAGTAGAGAAGGACTGCTAGTTCCAAGCTTTCCTATCGTAATCAGTTGTCTCATAACATTCAAGTAGAGGATTGCTAGTTTCAAGCTTTCCTATCATAGTCAGTTGCCTCCTAACATTCTAGCAAGGAAAAACTTCTAGTTATTCTGCTTTCCTATAATAATAAATTGCCTTGTGCAAAACACATGAAATAAGATAGCTTAAACTTTCTTTAATGCCATCAGGAATATTCAAATCAATCAGGTGGCATCTCAAACATATGGGGAAGATAAGAATAAAATTCTTCTCAACCCACTTACAACATGCAGGAATATGAGTGTGGGACTTTCTATATCACCAACAGGGACATGTTTACTTGCCTCCTATAATACAAATGAAATGTAGTCAAAATTTTTCTCTTCCTCCACCTGTAATAACCTAGTCTTGTGCAATACCTCGTAGTGATAATAGGGTAGATTTCTTTCTCCTCCTCCACCTATATTAACCTATTTAGTCACGTTCTGTAACACAGTGATAACAAGGGTAGATTTCTATCTATTCAATACCTGGAATAACCTATTTAGTCACAATCTATGACATGAACTGATAAAAAGGTTAGATTTTTTCCTACTCCTTCAGTAAGAATAAACTCTTTAGTTACGTTGTATTCCATATAGTGATAACAAAGGCATATTTCTTTCTATTCCTCCACCTGGAATTCATATCGTCACTTGGAAAAACCTATTTGGTTACCCTCTATGACTATAGTAATAACAAGGGCAGATTTCTCTCTCCTCCTCCACCTGGAATAAGCTAATTGGTCACGTTTGTACCTACTATAACACGTAGTGATAACAAGGGCAGATTTCTTTCTCCTCTACAACCCAAATTTCTAATCATGATTATTAGCTCTTTGATTAATACATATACAAGCAAATACCTTCAATAATATTTGTGAATGTGCCCACAACAATGACAGTTAGCTAATCAAAGGATCTGGAAGAGGAAGTTATGCTATACACCTTAACAAATTATCATGAAGAATACTGATTCTGACTGCAATGAAAATCAGTAGTAACAGTCTACAAATTAAAAAATGCATTAGTTTACATCTACAATTTTTTTAAAGCAAAATCTCTGATAAGCAAGGACGGCATGGTACATTATACAATGCAAGCATGAAATTTAGTACTGCAAGGAACTATTACCATAACAGAATCCACATGAACAGTTGTCCCTCATCTTACATGGTTTTATATAATGTGCTTTGAAAATACACGACTGAGAAACTTGAAAAAAAAAATCATATAACTTTTTCCTCCCAAAACTACATAATAACTACAGTACTGGTTTTACATAAATTTAAGCTGTGTTTGGCAAAGCTAGGCATAATTCAAAGCATACAGGAAGTTGGAAATAGATTATATGCTAAGTATAGACATATTTATATAAGAATTTCGCTTATACTATAGGTGACTTTTTACTTATACAGGAAATGATGAATATAATTAACAATGTAAGATGAGGGACAGCTTCATATGGAAGGTCGATGTAATCCATAACTCTAGCACTATTCACCATGACGAGGATTAATACCATAATAACCTAATCCATGAATAACAAAACAAAACTGGACGTGAATGCAACTATTTAAGCATAACTTCAGAATGGAAACAAATAATATGGCAAAAAAAAAATCCATATAAAATCAGGAAAGTTAATAATCTTCTTGATAGACATGCACTCATACAAAGGCTGCAATACCCCTTGTAAGGGGGTGGTAGAGTCAAAACATTCACCAGAAGCTAATAAACTTCAATCACCCCTCTTAGTTCCTTGCAGATAGAGGGCTGCTACAATTCTCCCCCCATTACCACTCTACTTGGGTCATCCGCAAGGCAAGAGGGCCAGGATATTCTTTAAGTGCATAAAAAGCAGGAGCAATACAGACGAGGAATATTTATGTACCAATAAAAGCAATATAAACAAGACAACAAATAACATGCCACTGTGACACTCATTCTTAATATACTTGAGGGTTTCTTTTACCAACCACCAACCTTGTCTTTACTTGATTTTGCCTCTAAGCTGGGAACAGAAGTGGCCAAAGTGTGCTCCCTGATAAAAGAAAAGAGAAATATATGATTGTTCGATACAAATATTAAACTCATATCATTATGCAATCCTTAGCAACATATACATGCAAGAATATACTTAAAAATATCAATAGATACATTATATGTATTTTATTGTGAAGTGCTCTCTGATGAAAGTGAGAGAAAATAAGGTGTCATGTATACCTTACCCCAGAAAATTCCACCCTTGGAAATTCCTCCTCATACAAATTCCACCCTTGAAAATTCCTCCTCATACAAATTCCACCCCCAAAATGTCACCTCACAACAACTAAACGACTATTTACTCGACCTTAGTAGCTTAACCTAACCCTTTGCAGGGAAGAATTTGCATGTGGTGGAATTTTCAAGGTTGGAATTCGGGGCGGAATTAACGATTCACCGAAAATACATGGTTGTTTGATACAATTATTATATATATATCATCAAGCAATCCTTAGCAAAATTCAAAAATATCGATACTGTACATACATAATATGCATTTAATATGGTGTACTCTCAAAGGAAATACAGTATATGATTTTGATAAAAATATCAAATACCTACTGTTATGCAATATATATAATCAACGTTTATATGCATGAAATTGTACCTAAAAATATCAATAGGTAAACCTAATAATTTGATATGAAAGTATCAATGTTTAATTAACACGTAATCGGTAATATCTATAAAGAAGATATACATAATTCCAAAAATGTCTATTAGTAATTCGTGATGTTTACAAACTTCTCTGACTTGTGAGAAAAAAAAAAAACAGCAAAAGAGCAGCAATTTCAGCTAAAAAGGTAAAAAGGCAAGAGTAATTTTTTATCTTTACTAACTACTCTTGACTTTATTATAATAAAACTAATGCAAATATCACTCCTCAAGAGCGGATATTCTGACGTCTGTTCAAATATAATTCAAGCTTAGGTCACTGGCCAACGAATTGTGGCGACATGCTAACAATAGTAAGACTGCATAGCGGTGCATATAATATAGGTTGGCCCATGGCACCAGCTGCCAGTTGTGATACTACAATTAAGAGTCTTCCCGTTGCAATACTACAACAGAAGGTCTCTTGGACCTAAATAGGACTGGCCAGGCCAGTTAAATGCAAAGATTTCCCTAATTTACTGTTCTTTTCCTATGCCAATGTCTAAACAGAATATTCAGGAGTTTTCTTTTCACATTTCTTAATATCCCTTCACATATGACAAGTTATAATGCTCCCCTTCTCTTTCTTCTTGCTTTATGTCTCCTTGGTGCTCAAGCCTGATGAGGGTAATTTACTTGCCCCATCTCGGAGTCATAGTTACTGAGTTACACATGGTAGAAAGAGGTAGAAAGAGAGCATGATTTGTGCATTTGGCATACTAGATTTGAAAATTTAGGGACCTTTAAAAGCAAAGGGGGTTGCAGTAGCTCTGAAGCAGAATATGGTAGTTGGGGAGGGACTAATGCGGGTTCGAGCCCACCATGTAGAATTAGGAATGTCAGGAAGCTCATCTAGCCTTAAACCTCAGATGCAATCCGTCTGTGTCCAACCTAATGCACGAGGACTAAATGTAACACATGAAATAGTGCATGGAGGGCCCTTGAAGAGACACGTGTTTGCATGAATTACTATTTAAAGGAGTTAAATACTTTTGGAAAGCTTATAAAACCTTGCAGCAGGTTTAAGAGGATCTTAATCTAATCCAAGGGCATCGTCAAGGGAAGTAACCATCATATCAAACTGGAGAAGACCTTTCACCGAAGATAATCCATGCTACGAGCTGCAAAAACTGTTGATTGAACGACTGCAAAGTCTCAAAAAATAATCATAAAACAGAGGATACATAGTATTGGTGCAATATTTGTGTACTGTCTGGTGACAGAGAAATGAAAATAGCACAACATCACAGTCGGCCAGGAATCTGCTACATAGTAAAAATGATAATGGAAACTTTCTTGAAATGTCCGAGTAAAGATTTTCCAAAAATTGAAACACATTATGATCCTTATCAAGATTCGTACATACACTTATATATACAATGGCTGCAGTTCCCACTGTAGATAGGGCTGGCCCAGTCAAAGTCTACATTAAAAGTTAAAGTTAAAGTTTGCGGTTTTAGCCCTCCTATCAGAGGCATCGCCCCTGCTCTGGCGGGCGTCAGCCGGTGCAAGCCCCAGTCCTCCACAGTGGTGTCCAGCCACAGCGGTAACCTTCCCAGTAAACAGCTTAAACTCTCGGTCCTGAACGGGAACCGATCTGTCGACCTCGCGAATGCGAGGCCAGTGCATTACCACTCCTCTTAGCTTTTTGGGGATAATGGACTGCTGCAATTCCCCCACCACCACCCTACTAGGGTCATCCACAGAGCTAGCTGGCAAGGATCTTATGCCATATTGTTCCAATTAAAAAGAATTACCAAAGTTTTCTATAAAACATTCATACGGGGCTGCTACACGAGTACACGGTGTCAGACCATTTGAGCACTATTTAATTACATTTTGTCAGTTTACATTTGGATGGACCTCATATTATTTGTACATAACTATATAGAACATAAGCATATACAATGGCTGTAATTCCCCCTATAAGAGGGCTGGTTGAGTCAAAGCACACCCATTATCCATATGAACTCTTTCACACTTTAGAAGACTATAAAAAAAATTTTCATTAGTGATACAGAAGGTTACAGTTACAGTGGTAACGCGCTGGCTTCGCATTCACGAGGTCGAAAGATCGGTTCCCGTCCAAGACCGAGAGTTTAAGCTGTTTACTGGCAGGAACTGCTGTGATTGGACACCACAGTGGGGGGTTGGGGCTTGCCCTGGCTGACGAATACCCATTGTATTGAAATGGAAATAAAGTTTATTATTATTATTATTATTATTGAGGTAAGAAATGAATCTGGCCTAAAAGGAGGAGTCACACTCTTACTTCCTTGTCTCTTCTTGTTAACTCCTACGACATGCTGGGAACGTGAATATGAGATTCAGTTTCCCCTACCAACTGAGATATCCCTTATGGTCACCTAAGAGATATTATTAAGTGCCAAGGGAGAAAGAATTCAACCCTTATGCAGATGATCCTCTACTTACGAACATTCGCAGATAGGAACTAAAACCTACCCATCATCTACCCATGTACTGATTACATTACTATTACTGCATTAAAATTAATTATTACTGTATGCTCTATATTCTATGTAGTGTCTTTAGCCTAAGTACTGTATAGTACTGCATATGTATGTGCTGTGCACTACTTTTTTACCTTTTTACTTTCCAAATTGAGTACAAAAATGTACAAAAATATTGTGCTTTTACAAATATGCAACATCTACTTCAACGATATACACATCACAACATATTTACAAGATACAATTACATCTATTAGTGTCCCAAATATCTATATGAATTAAAAATGTAACATACAGGCTAAAATATGCATCTAAAATGACAAACTCCATTCTTTATCTAAACAAAAAGCAACATTGACAATGTGAAAGCATTATCATATAGGACAAAAGGAGAGGTGAAAAATGCAACAAAATTTATAAAATTTAGTATAAATAACATAGGCCTCCACTAATTTCCTAAAAAATCTAAAACAGTAAAAAAATAACGACACATTTTATCCCCTATAAAAAGGAGCGAGAAACTGAACAAGAAAACAGCCATTAAAAAATACGCAAAAGCATTATTATCTGAAGCGAGGAGTCAAATAAGAAAAAAGCATTACTGACAACATAAAATTCATGTTGCTTTTTATTCTTATTTCCTTCTGGCAATGTTAGCCAAGCTCAGTAATTTAGTAATTTCACATAATAAGGCTTTCAACAGCAAGTAAGGTATTGCCCCTCCACCAATAATATGTCTGGCCACCATTTAGAAAAAAAAAATAATTAGACAAGTACCTGAGCAGTGGGGTAGTTTTCACGCCCTTACGTTTCTTCCTGAGGGTGGAAATTATTCAACTGAGACATCGTGTATTAAGAAGGATCTACGGTGAGCACAGAAACTTCCCTACTCATGAACGAGTTAGGTTCCAGAAGTCCGTTCATAAGAATTGTTCGTAAGTTGTGTTTAGGTAAAAAAAAAGTACTGTACAGTACATACATATGCAGTACTGTACAGTACTTAGGCTAAGGACACTTAACTACTACATAAAACACAAAGAATACAGTATTAATAAATTCTAATACAGTAATAATAATGTAATAATACAGTACAGTAGAGTAATACATACATGCATTAATACATGGGTAGATGCTGGGGAGGTTTTTGTTTGCATCAGCAAATGTAACTCGGTTGTTCATAATTAGGGGAGTGTCTGTATATTAACACATTGTCATACCAGTGATGTGCTGTTCTATTCACACCACATGAATTAGGATAGCATTAAGGCATAAATTATTTAACACATATATGTGAAGAAAGATAAAACGTAATTTGCCCCTGGCAGGGGGTCGAATCCAGGATTCATAGCCAGTGTGCCAAGGTGCCACAAACACTACCAATGATTAAGTGTCTTAAGGTAATTTACAGCCAAGAGGCAAAATACGTTTCACGTTTTCAAATATGATTATATGTTTATTTGATCACTGTCAAAAAAAAAGTGGGAGGGCCATTGTGGGCCTGTAGATTCAATACAAAATTTTCTGAAAACTACTTATTCTGTCTTTCACGCGGTAAATACTATTATTTCTTGCACTTTGTTACTTTGAAGAGGATAATCTATGGAAATAAATGGAGTATTTCTACCCATATATTTGGATGTCACATAGATTTCTCTCATTTAATGCATCAACATTTTATGATGGAATCCACTATTGTGATCGATATTTACGTTACAGACTCCCTTTTCTACTAAGGGCTAGGACAGTGCCTTCTTGCAAAGGATTTTTGGTTTTGGCAGGTGTAATCATTACCCTTAGTGCATGCCTTTGCTAACCTCAGACTGTGACAGGCCGCAAATCCTCGAGCTGACGCCTCAAAGTCGTAGACAATACCGCTATGCCATGGCGACAACTAAGATTAGAAATTTCTAAAGGAAGGAACTGATAGCCCTCCCCCCCTATTCTATAACTTTTAGTTGATTCTACAACATTCGGGCATTGTATTGAAGGAAATCTTTCTCTCCAAGCAACTACCCTATCACTTCAAGCCACTTCCTATGGCATATGCGTAATACAAGTGTTAAGTATTTTTCTCCATCATAAACAGGGTTAAATCAATATCAAAAGCAGTGCTCTTTATAAGCAATACATATACAAAGACTATATTCACATAGTATCAGTTATTAAACAGGAAAAACATGTTATTCTGATCAGTATATCAGTACTTATGTATACAGTAAATATTATAATCAAACACTTTATGGAAGACCGAACCACACGCAATCACAAACATCAATGACCCAATATACGCTCCCCAAGAGCTCTGTGGAGGAGCCCGGGATCATCAGTGAGCTACCTTAGGGATTTTGGGGCTGTCTTCAGCAAGGTAGCTTAGGTAACATCAACAACAGCGAACATTTTACATATGCAGCTACCTTGATGTCCTGTACAACATTTGCACTTCCAACAGTTCTAACAATAATTAAAAAGCATTTGTGTTTTCATACATATTGTCTTCTGCTAAAGTCTAGCAGAAAGAAAAATTGAAAACGCAACTGGCACAAAAATAAGGCTCTTTTTTTTTTTTTTCCTCTTAACATAAAGTTTCATGTACAGCTACTCGTAATCAGTCATGTATCACCCTTTCTTCAACTCTCATCTCCAATTTCAGAGTATCTGAGTGGGGCATCCAATATCTAGTGATATTTAATGCCCCCAGGACATATATTCTCCTTCTAATAGCCCTGTTGTCTTTGAAACTAACGATCCAATATCTAGTGATATTTAATGCCCCCAGGACATATATGCTCCTTCTAATAGCCTTGTTGTCTTTGAAACTAACGAAATTTACCCTCTTAATTCTCTTGACATATGAGGAATCCAGATAACCTTTAATATGTTATGGGGGAGTCACACAATCCAAATTTCCAAATCCGCATCTAATATAATTGGGAGCTCTGTTTTGTTTTCGTCATTACCTATCCTCTTTTCAGTTACTTAAAATCTATAATGGTCTTATCATGTCCCTGCTTAGAATACTGTTCGCACATCTGGGGTGTTTCTTAAAAGTATCTCTTTGATAACGTTGAATCTAAAGCAATCAGAGTCATCAACGACCTTCTCTTACTTTTACTCTTGATTCTCTTTCTCTTCACCGTAAGGCATCATGCCTTTCTCTTTCTATCATTACTATTTCTATCACTGCTCTGATGAATTGGCGAGTTCCATCCCTCCCCTCCTGCCGAGGCATGTAGCAGCCTCGTCTCACAGGCACTTTGTGGATATTTGTAGCTTGGTGCATTGGTTGGTGCAGCCACTGCTTCTTCTCATCCACCTCCAAACTCTGGAACTCTCCCCCCTCTGTCTTATCCCAATTTATCTTCCTTCTAAAAGCGGATCTATCATAATTTCAGGGCCTAATCCTGCCATATCTACTTAGACATTCTTTCAGCCTCTCCTTTTCCTATTGTGTAATCATACTCTTATTTTTACCTCTCCTTAAACTTCTACTTTTTCTTCATCTCAATCTTTTCTTGGTGCCCAGGCCTGCTGAGGGCAGTTTTCTTCCCTATCCAGGTGTCACACTCATAAAAAAAAATGTAAAAGGCAGGTATTGTTTTCCAATCACCAGGATGATCCCCTTTCAGTGAATCCTACAAGATGAAAGGATTTAGTTTTCCGTTTCTTGTGCGTCACAAGTAGTCCCAATTCGAACTGGGGTGGACAGAGACAGGTTGGAGCTAGGGGATTGAGGATGGATGCTCTTCCTAATGCCCCACGGCAAGATCGAACCTGCATTAGACAGGCCTGTCACTTCCAAACTCACACGTTCTACAACTGACCTACTGCGGCACCCTACAAGATAAAGGGAATCTTCTTCTTCTTCCTCTATTTGCGTTCCCATTTTCATATGGGGTCGCATCTCTTCACTAGTCGTCTCCACTGGTTCCGGTCCATCACAAGATAAAGGGAATATAGCACTGAAATTATTTTCATAACGATGATGAGAATGACAGGTAGCCCACAGAGGAGGTTTATGGATGTGGTGAGGGCAGACACGTGTGTGATGTGAGGGAGAAGAATGCGGGGGGTAATGCAGTGTGGAGACAACTGATCTGCAGTTGTGATCCCAGACGGGAAGCCGAGATCTGACAGAGTTGAGTAAAAAGTAACGAATATGTAATAGCTGTTACCTTGCCACTTTGGGCTCAACAGTGTACTGATGGAGATCCGATATAACAGCCGTTGCTACGAGAGGTTTGCTACCAAATGCTCTGTGGTCTACCACTCTAAGCGTCAGGGGAGGCATGTACAGTTTCTCTTTGGGTAGTTCCTGAAAAGGTAGAAATGCAATCTCAAATCTTACTGGATCTTGCAAAGTGAAGGAAACGTGGGAATAATAATATATTTTTTAGGTCGCAATTAGTCCCCATTTGAATGGGGGTGGACACGATATATGGGAGCTATAAGGAGGATTAAGTTTTGGCGCCCTTCCTATTGCTCAACGACTCATATGAGTCACTTCCCGGCTTGCACACTCTACCACTGAGCTACTGTGATCCTCTAATGTGTCAAGAATAAAATTTCAAAAAGAGAAAATTGAAATATATATAAAAATCAGAGTAAAATAAACAAGCTGGACATATAAAGTAATTTTATATGAAAGGTTAATTGTCAATAAATCAAACAAAATAATAGACATTTTTAGGTTATTCTTTGAGTAGCTTATGAATAGAAAAAAAAAACGAACTGAGAAACCACACCAACACTGGAAAAACAAGACTTAAAACATTTTTAGTTTAATTTTGTCACTGCTAGTCTCAATTTGGGGGGTGACCAGATGGATCTGAGGCTGGGGAATTAAGGCTGTATGCCCTTCCTATCGACTCTTGGTGAACTCAAACGCAGGTCCATCACCTCCCAAGTCGACTACTCAACTTCTACGCTACAGCAATTATTTTTATGACAGAGATGCTCCCCCACTTATGAACATTCACAGATGCCAACAAAAACCTACCCATTATCTAACCATTCATTTATGCATGTATAACTGTACTGTGCTCTATTACTCATTTCTGTATTATTACTGTACTAAATTCATGAAATACTGTATATTTTGGTTTATGTAGTTGTTAAGTGTCTGTCTTTAGTCTAAGTACTGTACAGTACTGCATATAAATGTACTGCACATTATTTTTTTTTCTTTTTACCAAAACACAACTAACAAACAATTCTACTTATGTAAGGACTTCTGGAACCTAACTTGTTCGTAAGTAGGGGAGCGCCTCTGTTACCAACCTCAGATGCTACTACTGCACCACACTGCCACTCTTGTACTTCAAATGAATTAAAACAAATATGTATGTCACTTTTCAAAAGGATGACAAATTTTTTCAGCACTAAGAAACACAACATATAAGAGTATTAAACACTATGTATTCTTAAATCTTCAACAAGATGTAAATATCCTACTGCTTACTGAGGTAGAGGGGCTAGAATGCTTCCTCCATGTTCCCCTGCATATCATAAAAGTCGATTAAATGGGGCAGAGCGCGGGGACTGGAAATCCCTTTCTTCCCGATAAAAAATCAAGGTATATTGCTTTGTTTCAGCCACCCCCTTATAGAGGGGAATATGGCTGATATATATATATATATATATATATATATATATATATATATATATATATATATATATATATATATATATATATATATATATATATATATATATATATATATATATATATATATATATATATATATATATATATATATATATATATATATATATATATATATATATATATATATATATATACTTACAACATCAAAAACAAGATGAGGCTGGTCGAAGTTGGGATTCACTCGGAGATTAGACATGATGGGAGACGTGACTCGTTCGCCACCACACTCAAACTCGATTGAGGGTCTCGTAACGGACTGGAGATCATAAGTCGCCATATTCCTCACTCCCCAGCAAAGCACCTGAAAAAAACACGAGAACAATTATTTGATACTTAATCACTTTTATCAAAATAATCTCATCTTACAGTTTCACACATGCATACCATTTTTTTTCCATCTGTTTTTGCTTATGTGAAAAGGGTCTTTATGAGAATAACTCCCTGCTTCTTGGTTAGTTTCGGGGATTCATTGACTACGAGAAAAATACACGCTTGCCTAGCAGAAGTGAGCTCAAACTCTGGATCTATGATGTAGCAGAAAAGTCTCTAACTCATCAAGACACAGAAGTGGCCACGTATTTGCTTACCTTGATTAAAGGAAAAATGAATATAGTTGCCTAGTTGAGGAGTGGCAGATTAGTATCCAACTCATCAAGGCATAGAATTCGCCATGCATTTGCTTACTTACCTCTACCCTCGTTCGTTGCAGCAAGGGTCTCACGCCAAAGGGAACCATATACAAGTCTCCACGCACTGGGGGCAATATGGGTAATTCTCCCGAGTCTTTCAGCAGTAGCTCAAAAGCAGCCAATAGTTCACCTGTCAAGATATATTTGTCCTTTATACACAAAATTCTCTCTTATGAAAACCAATAACATATTTTGATTTTATAAGCCTTACTATCCATAAACAAAAAAAAATATTATTTTACAACAAACATGTCTACTTGTTTACAATTTTGAATATTCTATTATAACAATGTTTTATGTGACATTATCTGTCCCAATTATGAAGATGGATAAAAACAGTGTGGGACCAAGGAATTAAGGCTGGATGCCCTTCCCAACACTCAATTTTAGGCTCGATCGCGGGTCTGCCAGCTCCTGAATCGAGGCCTTTAACCATTTGGCTAACGTGGTCCCCTCAATTTTAAACATTACAGTCAATGTTATTGGATCACTGGCTGCAATTTACAATAAAGAAAGAAAAGTTCTAGCAGAAATCCTACATAAATTAAAATCTATTTCTTTGATAAAGTTATAGAAACTAGGTCTGGGAAGAAGTATATTCCTTAAGATATAGAAATAGAATTGAATTTTGAAATCCTTATATCACAAGTAATTATACTATGATTAGTACAGACCTGCATCTAATACAATGTAACATTCCCTGTATATGGTTTTAGAGAACTTGGTTTGATAGGTTTGTATTCTACTTTATTATGTATTCAACTTGGTTTGAACTGTACCTTACCTTGCTTGTCACAGCCCCTAGAGAGAGAAAACCACTGCAGAGGTACACATTGGTATCCCTTAGTCACATTTATAACAGCTGGAGAACAGAGGACTCTGCCAAGGAATTCTGGTGCACCCTGATCAAGAAACAATTTATATATCATAATTAGTTCTCATATGGGGTGGATAAAGAAGGATTGAAACTGGGGACGTAAGGCTGGATGCCCTTCCTAACACCCTGCCGCAGGTTCAAACATGGATGTTTCCTCCAATATGGAGCACGCTGCCACTACTCTACGACAGTCCCCTCATGTGCCAACAGTATCTGGTGTTCCCTGGCACACAAACATCCAAATACTGACTGAACCCAACATTGCTTAACTTCACTTACTGGACTGAGAGAACCATACCCATCATGGTATAGCTGTTGGCATAGCTATATATATGTATGATAATAAAATATTGGTTTAGCCTCTGAGAGGAATGTAAATTTTACACAAGGTCTGACCACAGCATGTTCCAGATATCTCCTCTGAAGAACTGCATAGAGAGAGCTTCTCACATTATACAAGCTTCTTTACCAGAAAAGATCTTAAAAATGTGGTCCCATTTCCCTTCTGCATAGCTTTACGTGTCACTATTATTCCCCATTCGAATGGGGGTGGATACATACATAATGGAGCTTGTGCGAGTCAGAGGCAGGACGAGTGAAAAAAAGAGGTTATGTTTTCAAGACTTCACTAAAGACTTGTTGAAGACTTAGTTTATTAGTCAAAATGGTCAGCTTACATTCAGTTGCTGCGGACTGAATAATAGTGCGCAGTGCACTCTGGGGAGTTATTATAAAGTTTATAAGACCATGTTTATAAAGATAACATCAGGATGCAACCTGATGGGTATTGTTAAGTTCATAAAGATAAAATCAAGATGGTTCCTGACAGAACCCAGACGGGTGATGATACAAGCTATACAGAGGATTAAGATTGAATGCCTTTCCTAATACCCCACAATGGGATCGAACCTGTGTTAGCTGCTTCCTGGCTAATGTACTCTACCATTGAGCTACCAAGGCCCCCAGCTGCTTATTAATAGAAACTCAATGAGTGTTGACCTATGCATAATTTCATCAAAGCTCCATCCCATCTGTGTCCACCCCATTTGAAAGGGGACTACAGCAAATACTTATAACATACACACAATGATATCAGCAAACAACATGATGTGGTCAGACATACCAATAAAAGTACAAATCACTATCAGACATAGAAAATATACAAAATAGTTTCCTTCCAATCCAAAACAGAATTACTTCTCGAACATATAAATTGCAAACACTTAAAAAAAAGGAATGATTAAAAAGTACAAATATTGAATAATGAAAAGAAGAATAACCCCAGGGTGCTTTGAGGTTGATTCTCATAACCATACACTAGACACTCCATTACCGGTGGTCCAAACAGGCTTCTCATGCACTGTCCATACCTCAGGGGCTTACCAATTCAAGCTTTAAGTATTGCATCAAACAGTGAATTACGCATACACAAATACTATAAAAAATACAGACTTTAATATCCTCTCAACTAATAGCAACGAGCATCTATAATACTATAACCTAAATATTTCCCTGAAGGGGAGAGGGCCAGAATATCTCCTATGCATTCCTCTGTGTGTCATAAAAGGTAGCTAAATGGGGCAGAGCAAGGGGATGGGGATTCCCCTCATTTATATTTCCTTCCCACAATGAGTAAAGTTTTGGCTCTGATTCATCAACTCCTTATACAGAGTATTATGGCTTTTGTGTATACACAGGCATCACCTAAGAATATGAGTTAGCAGTAGGTTTTAGATATCCAGTAACAGCTTCCCTAAGTAAATGGGAATAAGCAGAAATGAACTAATTACTTACTCTGGCGTCCCAGTCGAAAATTTCCACAACGATTTGCGGTGCTTGAGAGTGCGTAGTACTAATAGGGCCAGACAGTTTAACGTCATCAAATATGAGAGTCTGGTCCCAAGTAGGGCATAAAGTAGCAGATTTCTTTTCGGTCTGCTGCGTGCTATTGCAAAAACTAACCACAGCATAAGGATCTGTTGAAAAAATATCAATATAATTCTCTTAACTCCTGTAATGTCAACAATTTTGTTATTTTTCTAAATATTTAGTTTATGCATTTATGAACTCCAAAAATGATTGAACAAAGAATTAAAAGAACGCTCATACAATATTTGCTGAATATTACATAAATTTAATAATTTTTTTTCTACAAAACAATGTATTATCACTGAACCACCAGGACGCCCACAATTTTATTAAGAGTATTCTGGAAGTCAGAATCTGGTTTATCCCACAGTATCACATCCAAAGCCAGTTGTGCTCCCAAAAATAAGAGTATATTTCTACAATTACATCCTCCTCACTTTGGAAGTGAAACTTACGTTTTTTCTATGGATTTTTATGTGTTTTGAACGATTTTGATTCAAAATCGTCGAGAAATTATTGCTCACCTTACCTAATTTAACCATACCTAACAACTAGTTATTTTGAGGGTCAGATTCGCTCAAAATAAATCTTGGATCTTACAAAATAACATCTAACTAAACAACATAAAATACTTTAGGATAAGGAACGTGTAACAGTAAAGAAAAGGATTGTTTACAGTATAAGCAAGAATGTGTTCAGTGAGTCAAAATGACTGTGGAGGGATTTAAGAGTTAAAAAAGTAACAGTTGGTGTCGTGAAGTTTGGCAGACTTATGTGGAAGGAGGAAGCTAAGTTTTTATGTGGCACAGGGAAGTTTGGCAGTTAAGTAGAAGGATAAAGAAAATCTCTCTGAAGAAAAGAATAAGATGATGAAATGCAGTGAATATTCTGAGCTTTCACTGTTGAAGTGAAGACAAAACGTTATTTGAGAAATATAACACAAAAGCAGAGAAATGTATGTGAATGGTAGTGAATTAAAAGTACGTGAATTGAACTTATCAAGAGCAATAAGTAAAGCATGGAATGAAGGATCCACAGCAAGGATAACAATGCTTGGTAGTATAAGGTTATGCACAATGCAGTTTTAAGTATACACAGTCACAAAAAATACAGTATCATAAAAATTTTCCCTCTAAAAGTACATTATAACACATACAGTACTGCCTATACATAAATTTCAATAATATTTGCAATTTCTAAGTGCAGTACAGTATCCCATGCATTATTCAAAGTACAGTATTCCAGACATTATTCAAAGTACACAAGAAGTTGGGAATAGATAATATGCTAAGTACAGAGCAAATTAAATAAGGGTTTTGACTATAGATGATTGTTTATTTGCACAGGAAAGGGTAGAACCAATCAACACCATAACACGGAGGACAACTGTAAATTATTACATAATAACAAGTGCTCGGCTCTGATTTCAGTGACAAAAAATTACATAAAGTACTGGAAATTAAATGATTTTGAAGAATCTGTGGAGAGGAATGGTGCCACAAATTGAGGAAAGAGAGAGAAAAGCAAGAGTAATATAACATTAAAAGAGAGCAAAACTCAGACAGTGTAGATGGCTTGGACATCTGGAGAGAAAGGTCAGAAAGAGAACAGTTCAGTGGATATGCAGGCTGAGTTGGTTTGGCCATCTGGAGAGATTGGATGGAGAGAGAACAATTCAGAGGATATGTTTGCTATGCTGGTTTGGACATCTGGAGAGAATGGATGAAGAGAGAGAACAGTTCAAAGGATTACATAGACTTAGCTTGTTTGATCATCTACCGAGGATGGATAGAAAGAAAAAAGTTCAGGGAATATCTAGGCTTAGCAGAGTTAGACATCTAGAGAGGATAGATAGAGAGAGAACAGTTCAGAGGGTATGCAGGATTAGTTGGTTTGGACATCTAGTGAGTATGGATAAAAAAAGAACAGTTCAAAGGATATATAGGTTGGCTTTACCATGCATATGACCTAAATTCAGGCCAAGAGAATGTGTGAGGTCCTGCCCAAGAGAGACCTTGCAATCCAGAAGATAATGCAGCGTGCAAGAGATAAATGGAATTAGCACAAAGTAATATGACATTCATGATATACATTAACCTAACTACAGTGACAACAACAAGCTAGCTTCGTTCACTCTCTATGGCATCCTTGTACTTAAGTAAATGTGCTAGTAGGAAAGAATCCTATGTTTGTAACTCTCAGTCTCCTGGTCAGTTTCATCTATACTACTGACACTCATCATATCTATCCATAAAAACTGAGAATGTATTCAGCATTTACGTTTTCCTAACTTAGCGATTTCCAGTTATCATTCAATCTTACAATAAAAAAAGTACTTCCTTACTTATCGCAAAGAAGTTTTCTTTCGAAGCATCAAACTATGATCTATAGTTCTAAGAACCACTCATATATCAAAATATTGCTCCCTATTCACACTGTCAAAACCTTGAAGGAATTTAAAATCCATGATCATTTACCCCCTCTTCCTTCTAGCTTCGAGTCCTTCCTTGAATACTTTTTTACTATAAAACAACTGCAGTGTCCACAGTAGCTGAGTGGTTAGAACACTCAACTCAGGAGTTGACAAACCAGCGATCAAGCCCACCATGGAACGTTAGGAAGGGCATACAGACTTAATTCCCCAACTAAACTCTGCCTCCACCCTCATAATGGGGATTGATATTGACACTTAAAACATAAACACGAGACAAAATGCAAAGGAGTTGAGAATGGGCAGGAAAAGTTTAAACTTTCGAGCCTTAATTTTTTTGTTACAGCTGTGGCTACCCTTCTGCCTCAGCAAAAAGTTGCTTCATATATAAAAAAAGAGTATCAATATTTTAAACATTCATAGAAAGGAGACTGTGGGGGCCCCGATAGCTCAATGTTAAAACATGCAAGTTGGAAAGCATTTACTGTGAGTTCAGTTCCATCGCAGGGGTTTAGGAAGGGGATCCAGCCTTAATTCCCCAGCTCCAGCATGTCTGTGTCAATCTCAATTTGAATAGGGACTGACTGTGACACATAAAATGGTGCAAATAAGGAGGATGCTTGGATACTCTTGAAATGAGAGGAAATTTTTGAAAAGGACAAAATCTCACCAGACAGTCCAGTTTTATCTCCTGCAGGTAAATCTCGGGCTTGGTAGATATGTGCGCGCAGCTGATACACATGGCGTTCTGCGCTGACTACGTACATTCTGGGGCAAGTTATTTGCGTGAATTCTTCATCCCCTAAAAAACAAAAAGTTCAAAAGACTTTATCAATCCATATGACCCATGGTCCATACCTATGGCAGGCTTAAAGTTGATATAGAATAACTCAGACAATAAGACTGCTACTTTTTTAAAAGGCTTCTGGATAAGAAACTTTTTGTCACTAAGAAATTCAGTTAACCAACATGGATAAAATAAAATTATGCACTGACACTTCTGTAAATTCAACTAACTTATGTACAGACGCTCCCTTACTTACAACCAACAGAGTTACGAACATTCGCAGATATGGAAAAAAAACTACTAATGTATTAATGCTTGTATTATTGTATCGTACTGTATTATTACATTATTATTACTGATTTAAAATTCATTAATAATGTATATTTTATGTTTTATGTAGTAGTTAAACATCTTCAGCCTAAGTACTGTACAGGATTGCATATGTATGTACTGTACAGTACATATTTAAACCAAAACACAACTTATGAACAATTCAACTTACGAACGGACTTCTGGAGCCTTGCTTGTTTGTAAATAGGGAAGTGCCTGTATAAGATATCTCCTGGTTTAAGTTTCATTTGGTGAACTTAAATAAAGTACAGTACATCAATTAAGAGTGAAAGCTGTAAAAAATATAAGATTATTCAACCTAATTAAGTTCCAAAGAACATAATATTACCAGTTCCAGTTTTAACACCAATTCTAGGAGTAGGAGGTAATCCCTGCTCTTTAGGAACGAGTCGTCGCCTCCAACGTCGTCGGCGAACCATGTCAATTTTCCTTTCCAGGGCGTGAAATTGCAAGCGGAAGAGTGGGGCATATTCCCAGCCATCAACTGGGCTCTCTATTTCCTGGTGTAAAAAATGAAGAAGAGGAAAGCTATAAAGTCAACTGCAAAGTGTTCGTGAGCAAAACAGTCTCCTAATGAGGCCATGGTACCAGGGAATCATTATCATTATTATTATTAGCCATGGAACAAGCCCATCTTATAAAAAGTCAATGATGGCTCCAGCAGGAGAAGAGCTTTGGTGAGGATAGGGAAAAAGAGAAGTTATCATATATATATATATATATATATATATATATATATATATATATATATATATATATATATATATATATATATATATATATATATATATATATATATATATATATATATATATATGGACATATTCTTTCAAGATATATGCTGCAAAGGCCCCAAATGTGGGGATGCATAAAAATACATCACAATTTAGCACTGAGGCATAGCAGAAACCCCCCCCCCTGCACTAAAGTGTAATTAATTTTGTTGAAAGCCTGCAGGAAAAGGGTTAAATACAATATTGCATTTTTGCAGGCAATGCTGTCTAATGAAGTCTGGATTTGGAATTCAGCCCTGGTAATGGTGTGGTCTTGTTCCATATGAATGACATGCATAAGTGTAACTGTGAGATAACATTCATCATTAGAATGAGTTTTAACTTATTATGCAGCTATTTTTCCTGTAGTTGTGGCTGAGCTTTACATGAGAAGGCAATAAGTATGAAAGAAATATATATTCAGAACCAAGTTCCATAGTTTATTTTTTCTCTTGGAAGTTTAGCAAAGCATTGGGGATAACTGCTATACTTAGGCTTAAGCATACTCTATGTATTGTTTTATGAATCATATTTAGTCTACATTCAAATGAGGGTGGACACATATGTTGGAGCCGGGGGATTAATTTTAGGTGCCCTTGCTAAAGGCTACCCAACTCGTGCACTCTACAACTGAGTTACTGCGGCCCCAGGTTTCAGTATAAACTACTTATATGTATGCATAATGTATCCACATACATAAAGAATGTATCCACATACATAAAGAAACATAAATATCATTTGCAAATATTCAAAGTGGTTATTTCTTTGGCTATGTACTCTTAAAATACAAAAATACCTAATCCATTAACAACTCCTGGAGGGATATAATTTACCTAAGTAATATACATTAACTTAGTACATATAGCACATAATTTCTACTCAAAAGGGGCATCTGTCTTCCCTTTTCAACTTTAAAGTCATATTTTTGACTGTAAATATTTCCCATAAGAAAGTTGTGGAAATGTTTGGGATTTTCCTTAGCTTTCCTCATAATATCTCTCTCACAAGCCCTCTCTGAATGCAAAGTATAATTTTATTTGCTAAAACCATCTGGGATTAGAATATACCTAAAGTCAGTGAATATGCCATTATAAGTGTGCAATCAATGGTAAAGCAGTACTACAACAAGTGGGAGCTTTGTTAAAAACAAGTATGCCTATCCAGCAACAATATACTACAGATGAAAGGAAATATTTTCAAAGCTGGTATTGAATGGGATGGACAAAGAATATTCGAGCTGGGGTATTAGAGTTGGATGCCCTTACTAATTTCCTACTGTGGGATTAAACCTGTGTTAATAACTTCCTGATGCCCGCTCTACCGGTGGTGCCCCTGTGGCCCACATGCAACTGTCTTAGTCTACAAAGACATATTTAGTAAAGTTCCTGTAACTGAAACCATAAATATCAATGCTCTGGTCACAATATAAGGCCAATGCTTTAAAAGATAACAGAGGTAAACAACACTGAAAAGATATATAAATACTTTTTCCACTTTATGCAACAGGTGACGTTCACGTATCCACCTCCGTCTGCGGCTGACGTGGTATAGCTTCTCCTGGGGCGACCATCCCATCAAACCAGATTCTACGGTATATTCCCAGCCTTCACCATCCACTGCCCGCTGGAGATCATACTGCAATAAGAGAAAGAATAAGAAACAAATAAAAATATAGGTCTTTGTTCAAAGGTATATAAGGCCCCTAGTACTACACTGGGCTAAGTGTCAAAAGTATGAAATGCCAGAAAAGGCACTTAAAGTTTTGCAGTCTTAAAACTTTGATATCTCAGTAGCCTCTCAAGTTATTTTTATTTTATTTTTTCAGTGGATTGTAAAAAAAAAATTAAATAGATTTTTCTTTCTTACTAAAAAAAACATAGGTGCATAGCTGGTATGATACTAATCCCTAAAATGATTTTTTATGTTAATATTAATCCCCATCATGAAAGTGGGAATTACGTGAAGATGGCCATCCTAATACCCCAATGCGGACACGATTAAGCATTTGTCATCTCCCGAGTCAACCGCTCTTACCACTGCGTTACCGTGGTCCACCTGTTTTTAAGAACAGAAGCTCTCTTACTTACAAACAACTGAGTTGCGAACGTGATTGAAATTCATTATTAGTGTATATTTTATGTTTTATGTAGTAGTTCAGTGTCTTTAGGCTAAGTACTGTACAGTATTGCATACGTATGTGCAGTACAGTACATTTTTTTACCTTAGCACAACTTATGAACAATTCTACTTCAGAACGTATTTTTGGAGCCCAACTCGTTTGTATGTAGGGGAGTGTCTGCATATGTATAGTAAGTCCTAAATTTACGTAAATCTCTGAAAACTAGCAAAAAAAAAGGCTGTACACTTTCCTTGTTAAAGTTAGATCTCCTGAATAGTTAAATCTCCAAAATTTACATAATTTTTCGTCCTTACACTCCCATTTTACTTTCATGCTGTTGTTGTTTGCAGTTCCATGAGTCTCTATAAAACCCCCATAAAGGGGTTGGAGACAGACAGGTTGGAGCTAGGGAATTAAGGATGGATACCTTTCCAAATATCTCGTGGTGGGATCAAGCATGAGCTTGTCACTTCCTGAAATGACCACTCTAACTGCTGCACTAACACAAATTACGCTCTCTACATTTCTTATTTCAGCTGCATTTTTCTAAGTTTGTGGGTATGGTCACTCTCTTGAATAATTTTGATCTTAACAATCATCCTAATGTTCTTTCATTCCTTCATTTACAACACAGTTTTCTCCATTTCTTTCTGATCCATTATATGATTTTATATTTTACTCGTACCTCTTATGGTCTTATTACTGTACCAACAGACCTTCTTCCAGTCTTCTTCTCTGGAATCCATTCTACACCCACATTCATTACTATTAGCTACAAAAAAATATTTTTCCATTTTGACTAATTTACTTCCCCTTTTGCATCATGTACAATATAAAAAGAGAGCCAGAGACTGTGAAGGAGAGCAGAGACCAAGCGACTGAACTGCGTCTCTACTCTTATGTATAGTTTATGAATAGACATATTTATTTAATAAATATTCTATTATAGCAGAGCCCTGTAAAGACTTTTCTAAGCTGCTCTGATACAGCATAAATGTTTAGTTAAAAATGTGTGTACATAATACATTTAACAAATATACTGTATAACTTTCCAAAGAGAACTAAAAAAATTACTGCTAATCTTTTCAATATGAACACTTAAAATTTAGCATTATCCATAATCAATCTATTGTAAATAACAGAAAAAGGAAGTCCTATCATGGTACCTAATATAGAGTGGTATCTGGACAATTGTCAGACCGTTAAGTATCTGATGACAAGAGCCAGACTAGGTCATTTGCCTTATGGACAACTGCCCTGGGTTAGGTTAAGTTAGCTTCTGTTACTTAAACTCAGTCAGGCATTTTCCATCAGGCAGTTGACACTCAGGCAGATGACCTAGATCACACAGAGCATTTATGAAGTCTGTCATGTGTATGTCAAACGTTAATTAACATAAACATATTTCAATTACATAAATTTTGCAAGTGATATATACTCTGTCCAGACACACTGGTCACACCTCAACCATTAATAATGAAAAGAAAATAATGCCATGACTCACCGACCATGCATCTCGCCATGCCCAGCCTTCAGACAGAGTGATTTCGTCTCTCTTCGTGGCTGGATTACCTCTAGCATCAACCCAATTGTTAGGGGCCGGAAGCCAAGCTCCTCCAGGAACACGAACTTGCTGCTCGTAAACTTCCTCAGTAAAGACTTGTCTCCCAGCATCAGCTGCATAACGAACGCTGAAACGAGCGTGGTGCTTTATATATTTGTTGCAGAGATTATGAACAATGTTATAGAAGACTTATGAGTGCTGCTATCTAAAAGAAGTTACGCAACGCCCACAAAATGAATGTATCGCTACTTTTGTAATTGGATTTTCCATCATTTATAATAATCTGCATGCAAAGATATAAAATCATGTTATGAATCTATACTAAACTCTACAATTTACAAGTGCGGCACCTCTGGAAATGCTAAGCTATTTTAGAAACTAAATTCAACCAAAGGAATCTGAGATCTGGTTTATGCATTGAACAATGGCATTAGATTGCGTTTCTGACAATTAATGGTGTACACAATGGAGTCTGCAAGCAAATAATTGTTATTCAAGAGTTAAAAGGCAGTATCATTCTATGTTACTGTTTTTTACCTATTCTTCATTTGACTCTATATGGAAAATGCAATAAATCAAAAAGACTCATGAAATATAATTCTGTAAACCAGTGTCAACATAAGGCTTGAAAGGATGATGTTGTTCCCTGAGCTACCTGGCCAAAGGACCCCGAGTCTCTAGTGAAGGCAATACCGATCCTGGGCTTTTGAACAGAGCTCTCAGAAAGTGTATGTTGTGTTGGTTGTACATGCAATTG
Source organism: Halocaridina rubra (assembly GCA_037179515.1). NCBI lineage: Eukaryota > Metazoa > Arthropoda > Malacostraca > Decapoda > Atyidae > Halocaridina > Halocaridina rubra. Next base: position 57,798 of record JAXCGZ010000343.1, read on the forward strand.
TGTACAGTTCAGTCTTTCAAAATGTGTTTCCTGGGTTATTCTCAGTCACCAGCTTGGAGTCTTCGAGAAATGACCACTGGAGAGTCATTTCTCAGCATAGAGAAAATTGTGTCATCGTGCGTGTTGTGTTGAGAGATGAGGTTATCACCCGGGTGACTGAAGCCTCTCCCAGGTTCTAATGCCCTGTGAGGGGCAGAGCTTGGTTGTGGCAGTCTGCTTTATTTATTACTCCTCTTTTGAGTTGCAGCTCTGGAGGGTGGACCTATGACAAAGACAATGTCACTCCAGGTCTGCCATTTCAGGGTTAACAACAGATGTGTATAATGCTGTCTTGAAACTGCAAATTAGTAAACTATTAAATATTAAAATTTAAATGCAAGTTAAGAATATTTCTAAACAAGATGAGAATAAGTTAATTATAAACATTTTTAGCCAATGGCTCTCAGCATAAAACAGAGCGATATGGCAGAAGATCCTCGCCCACTTGCCTTGTGAGTGACCAGAGCAGGGGGTGGGGGAAAATTGTGACAGTCCTTTATCCTAAAGGAGCTGAAAGGAGTAATAAGATTTATATTAACTTCTGACGAATGTGTACTTTAACTCAGCCATTCCCCTTACAAGGGGAACTGCAGCCATTATATATGTGGCTATGTAATATGCAGTCAAAGTTACCTAAGGTTATCATCAAATCTTTTGGAGTCTCCCATCAGGAGTCGCCAAACTGGATCAATCATCCCCATATCACCCTATCCCCTGCATCCTCCCCCATTACATCAGACACCCTCATGTCCTCCCTTCCCACATCCATAAACCTCCTCTTTGGCAGCACCATCCTAAGCACCCTTCTCCCAACATACCCCTCATTCCTCCCCAGGACATGCTCCAACCATCTCGGTCTCGCCTCTCTCATCATTTCCTAAAACCTGCATCCTCCTTTGTCACATAAACATTCTCTTTGGCCTAACTCTCCCCCTCCTGCCTGGCAGCTCCATACTTAGCAGCCTTCACTGAACATACTCTTCATCCCTCCTCAGCATATACCCAAACCATCTTAGTCAAACTTACCTAGGGTCAGGGTCTATGAACCATTCTCCATGAAAACTCCAACCCTGAGGCTCTGAGAAGGACTCACGAGGGAGAGATAAACGACCGTCAGGATCGGAGAATGTAGGTCTAGTCATTAAAACTCCTTTATCGGTCCACTTTCCGCTCCCTGGTACTGATATCACCTGATATAGTGTAGCAATTTATTAATATTTTCATATATAATAAATCCTTCCACTAAAGTAAGTAGAGTAACTATAACCAGTAATGAACAGGAATACATCAAATTGGTTTACACTTTGACAGACCATTCATGACTTACAAATGGCTTACATTCCCACAAACCCTTCCTGACTTATAAACAGCTTACGTTCCAACAAACTATCTGCTACTTATGAATGACTTATGACAAAAGATATGTAAATAGGTATTGTCATATTATAATGATAGAACATAGATCATAACAAGTACAGTATCAATTAAAACATACCAGACATGTTTCTAGTCTAATCTCTTTTATATTATGACTATGCTAACTCTTCCAACATGCATCTGACTATAAAAAGGTAGGACGGTCTGATAGACAAACAAAAACATAACAGAGAATAATCAACACTACTAGCAAAGACTCAAAATATGATTGTTGTCTGCCATTTTATATATCACTAACAATCCATATTATGGGGGCGGACACAGGCTGAGCTAAGGAATTAAAGTTGGATGCTCTTTTTAACACCTTGCGGTGGGAATGAACTCAGCTTTGTTGCTTCTTGAGTAGAGTGCTTTAACCACTGCACTACGGTAGTCCCCATATGTTTTTTGTTTACGTGCCATTATTAATCCTCATCATGGGAGTGGGCAAAGACAGGTTGGAGCTAGGGAACTGAGGCTGGATGCCCTTTCTAACGCCCTGTAGAGGGATCAAACACGGTTGTCACTTCCTAAGCTGAGCTCTCCAGTCACTGCACTACCACAGTTTCCATAATGTTTGCTCTTTGTGTCATTACTAATCCCACTTTATGGGGGTGGATACAGACAGGTTGGAACCTGGGAATTAAGGCTGGATGCTCTACCTAATTCCTCAGTAAGGACTCGAACACAGGTATATAATTTCCAAATTTGAGCATTCTAACACTGAGCTATTGCGGTCCACACTGATGACTCTTAATTTTGTGTTACAATTAGTCTCTATACAGGGGTGGACAGAAATGATTTGAAGCTGTGGAAGCAAGGCTGGATACCCTTCTTGTTGTAATGCTGTGGGTTCGAACGTGCGTCCACCGCCTCTCAAATCGAACACACTACTGTTTTAGGTATGGCGGTTCAAAGTTTTACAGCGACTAGTATGTTTACATGTGGCCAGTAATAAAGTCACAAGAAAAAACTCACCTGGTTAGGTTACACTTTTTTCTATGAATTTTATACCTGTGACTTTATTACCTGGATATTGTTTACACTAACCTGATTTTCATACGTCTCAGCATAAACTGTCAGCTGGACGTCAGAGTGAGCGTCCCACCAGTTGCGAACATCTTCTTCTCTACCAAACCAGATTGAAGCTCTGATGACTCCTCCAATGTTCCAACCTTTATCAGCCTCTGTATTAAAAATGTAACTATTATCCAAAGTACAGCAATATAAACATGGCTTTTGTAATGAGTTTCAAGTACAGAAAACCCTTGCCCATTTGCCCTGAGGGTGACCCAAGATGATGTGGAGGATTGTGGCAGCTCTTTATACCCAGGGAGGGAGCTATGAGGAGTGACTGAAGTATGCTAGCTTCTTGTGAATGTGTGCTTTGACTCGGCCACCCTCCTTTACAAGGAGAACTGTGGCCGTTGTATATGTATATATGTACAGAATACTGTACTCAAATTTCCAAATAGAAATTATGTATTTTCGGTAACAGACGGGATTTTTTTTTAATAATTTCTTTGGGAGTTGGAGCAAGATACATCTGCATATTTCCATCTAGAAAAAATGTTAAGTTTTTTCCACAAAGTAATGCCAGCATGAGTCTTTTACATTAACAAAAACTTAACAAAAAGTTTTATAATAACAACAATTAGTTATCATAATTTAAAAATCCCTTGATGGGAGGGAGCACTTGCATTTACAATATACTATTACGGACATACACATACGCAAAATATTTCTGCCTATGGCCAGGATTTGAACCCAGGTAGTGCCTTGGCACACTGAATACACATACATATACAATGCCAACAATCTATCACGTAAGGGGATGGTCGAGTCAAAGCACACACATTTACAAGATGCTACCATACATTGAGCATTCCCCTTAGCTCCTTGTGGATAAAGGGATGCCAAAATTGCCTCCACCATCTCCCTGCTTGGGTTATTCACAGGTTAGATGGTCAAGGATCTTCTGACAGCTGCAGCAGCTGGCTTACCCTCACAGCTTTATCTCATGACAACCTCACCATACCAAACCTGCTTCGTTACTTACCAGGGAATTCCAGTGTGTAGGTGTGGAAACTGCCGGCATATGGACCCTGCGATGTATGTTCATGGGCAAAAAGCACGGTGTGGGCTGGTATGCGTACATATGCCAGTCTCCGTGTACCACTCATGAGCCACAAAAACACGTCTGGTATACTGCTCTGGGGCTGAATATCAAATATTCGAACAAAACAGTGTATTATTTTAAGGTTGTGTTTTATATACAGATTAGTTTTCAGGACTCTGTATTAATTAATAAAAAGCTAGCAATACTGCCACAATTATAATAAAAGAATTGGGGCAGTTTGGATAACCTCACCTGTTCATTGCTTCCAACACAAATAATTTTTATTCAGGGAGGGAGAGACTGCAGTACTCTCATTTCCAATTTCAATTTCATTGCTTCCAATGGCACACAAAGAATAACAGGCATGGACGGTTTTCTCTCCAAGTATCATTAATACCTGTGCCCGTTTTGAGTGTTGGAACTCCAACTTCACCACTATCAACAAAATCTCCTTTAGTAGCCTAAAGATAGGCACAGGGATACAGCGTGCAGATATTCCTCTAACACCATTATTGACTACATTTAAACATCCATCCAATCATTCAACAACACACAGCGATGTGTAGAACCTCTTGACATCCATCCTTCTGAATCTACTCTTCCCTGTGAAGACAGAGTCCACCTGGCCAGGCTATGGTGTGGCCAAATTCCAGCCCTGGAGCTATCAAAAGAGGTTGGATGATTCTGTCAGTGAACCCTATCCACTTACAAGCACATACTCCAGCAACACAACATACACTCCCTAAGAGTTCTGTGGAGAAGCCCTGGATGGGCAATGGCCTTCCTTAGGGAGTTGGGGCTCTTCGCTCAATCAGCCTAAGGATGCGACAACAGTAACAAATTCAAACGATTACCTCATCTCTCAATGCAACACACAAAATAAAAATAAATTTCTAATCTAAGATACGACTCTCTGGTGGTCATATCTCGAAGACTCCTTCCAGCTGTAGACACTGAGAACAACCCAGGAAACACAATACGGAAAACTGTACCTCACACAACCAAATACACCACCATCAACACATACACTCCCTGAGAGCACTGTGGGAAAGCCCGGGATCGGTACTACCTACCTTAAGGATTCAAGCCTGTTTGGCCAGGCAACCTAAGGAACAACAGCAACAACATTCAAACATAGGACACTCTTAGTGCAAGAATATCTGTTCTCAAAAATAGTGATTCTTATAAATAGGGTAAGGTATAAGAATTACACATTAAGCAGAAAAAAATATTTAAAGAAACTCTTAATAAATATTCACAAACGCACATATTCAGTATATGTAAATTTTGGCTTAAGATACGAATAACAGGAAAATGCTTTGGAGAGCGAAACAGAGGTGAAATTTTGATCTAAAAATGGAAAAGGTTGCAAAATGCCAATATTAAATGCAATTTCCAATATATTTCTTGAATAAGACATTACAATGAGTTCTAAGAATCTGGAAGAATTTAAATCTACGATGCACAAGGTAAAACTAGTGTGAAATTATGAGCTACAAATAAACAGTTCAAAATACAATAGTACCTCGACTTATGTCACTTTGACTTACGTCAGTCTCGATCTTATGTTAGCTTTTCTTGATAAACGTAATGTGAAATAATAAGTTAAAAATAAAGAGTCAAATATACAAAACACAGTGAATACTCTGCCTTGTGTCTCTTTGACTTACACCAAGCTTGAGTTTACATATATTTTAATTTATACTCTACTATCACGAAAAATAAGATTTGCATGATGTCAGTTTACACAACCCTATGTAGCTCTGCAACAAATTATTGCAAACTCAATAATTCCAAAAAGAACTTAAATTGAAAGCCCAAATAAAAATAAAAAGTAACTATATAATATAATAGATAAAAGTCATTTTAAAGCTTATCAATTTTATATTTATTGTAAAGGGTATGCTGCACATTTCTACTATATATAAAAAACTCACCTAACAATAAATGAGTGCAAAATATAAAAAAAAGATGAAATATATATAAGCCGTGTCTTTCGGAGTGATTTTACTATGTGGAGCAAGTTATTACTGTAAACAAAGAAGTGCAGAACAATATAAAAGAATGATAGTAAACATATAAGTCATGTCTTATGGAATGTATTAATGACATAGGGTGAGTTATTACTATACCTCTCAAACTATACATTGTAAAGAATTTTCAGAAGCTGTAAGAGTTGTGTTAAGACACAAGAAGTAAAAGTTATGCAATAAAATGCTGAGCTCAAGATATACTAGTCAACATACCTCTAAAGCTATATATTCTAGCGTTGCAATAGCTGCTTCAAGTTCTTCTAGAGCCTTGGGGATATCAGATGCACTGATAGCTTGAGCAGCAGTTTTAAGTTTGTCTAGCTGAATGCGACGCTGGTCACGCAAATGATGGTCCAAGGAGGTTGCAACGTGTCGAACGGGATCAATTTCCGGCAATTTCAGACTGGACAAATGAAAAGAAAACACAATGACAAAAATAAGTATTATTATCTTAAGAAACCCATTTGGGGATTGCAGAAGCTCAGGGGTTAGAGCACTTGTCTCAGGAAGTGACAATTCCACGTTCCATTTCACTGCGAGTCGTTCTTATCATAAAGACCCCATTTGGGGGTCGAAGTAACTCAGTGGTTGAGGGCTTGTCTTGGGAAGTGACAAACTCTCATTTGATCCAACCATGAGGCATTAGGAAGAGCATCCAGCCTTGATTCCCCAGCTCCAGCCTGTCAGTGTCCTCCCCCATCTCCATGGGAATTAATTGACAAGTAAAATGGCAAAATAATCATAAAAAGCTCAATTAATAAACTTGTGACTGAAAACGTAGCTAATACTTCACTTGAGAGCCGACAGACTGACCTGCAATTGTGCCCAGTATGAGCATTAGGAAGGGCATCCAGCCTTGAATTTCCAGCCACACTCTTGTCTGTTTCCACTCCTATCATGGGGATTAACTGTGAAACATAAAATTAAACAGAAACTACCATGGGATTCTTCATGACAAAAACACACCTGCATTTGGAAATTAATCGAGAAACAGTTGCTTGTAAGGCATTTTTAACTTGTTCATTATCTTGATGGTGTTGATGTCCTCTTAAGAGAGCTCTCAGATGCTGGACATCCTTTTTTAACACCTGGACACAAAGAAATAAAATATAAATTTAATATTTTTTTTTTATCAAAGAGGCGAGGAAAGAGATGAATGTTTATTAAGTATTTTCATTTCTACACTCAACTTGTAACCAAATTCCCTGATAGCCTTTCATAAAAACCAGTGTGATCATAAACTAAGCTAGGGTGAGAGAGAGAGAGAGAGAGAGAGAGAGAGAGAGAGAGAGAGAGAGAGAGAGAGAGAGAGAGAGAGAGAGAGAGAGAGAGAGAGAGAGAGAGAGAGAGAGAGAGAGAGAGAGAGAGAGAGAGAAACGTTACTTACAGTCACGATCCCTGTTATATGGTTGACAGAATGAAGTCTATGCGTAACATCTTCATAGTCACAATGTACTGTGACAAAAGGCATTGCTTCGTCCCAGGGCAAGAAATAGTATCTGAAAATATATCAGCTGAGAAATAAGTCAGTCACATAAAAAAATATCATATTCTCTCATAAATTACGTCCACGTTTTCCCTACAAATTAGTAGTTGTGGCTATATCAAGGTTGATGGTGGTTTTCACTCCGCTATGTTTGGAAATTCACTGGTCCACTGAGCAAAAATGCCTGTGAGTGTATTTGCTTAATGTGTTCTGAAAAACTTATGGAAAACCATCACGAGTCAAGAAGGTATGGTGCTTAGCTATCTCATTTCATTTGCTACAGTCAAGACTTCCTCCGTGTCTCCAGCAGTAAACTGCATCATGAATAAAAAAAACTTTGCTAACCAACAAATCACTGTGAATATACTTTACTTCACAGGGCAAACCAAGGTAGCCGAGTGGTTAAAATACTTAACTCAGGAGCTAACAGTCTCATGATCAAGTCTTAATTCTTGCAGCCACTTTCTCCACCTCCATAATGGTGACTAATAGTGACACAAAAATAGAATTATACTTTACTTTGTATAAAGCCCCAAAACGACCTAGACAGCTCTCTCCTTAGCACAACATTTTTTAATCCATATAATCTTTTATACCATAAGAAAATATGTACTTGAATGTAAAAGACAAATGAAAGTGTGTTTTAAAACACGCTGACTCTTTGATAAAAGAAAATAGGGGGAGAAAAGACACGGAAAACTCTCGCACTTCCAAAAAACCGTAAAAGTAAATAAACACTAACTTACTTGCAACCATCGAAAACTGGATTCGCTGGATGCGTGGAGGACGGCGAAGGCAACATGGAATTTTCCAGTTTGTTTCCAAAATTTCCAACTGATACTTCAACTTCAAGAGGCATACCTGAAGTTTCCAAAAGCCAAGTACCACTTAATTGGCACATCAAGACGAAACGACGAGTACTTCGAAATCTCTGAGAAAAAAGAGAAATCACGTTTAGAGGGAAACTCAAAATTTCTATAAAAGAAAGAATGTTTTTATCATTACTGAGTTCCCCTGGAGGAGGGTTAGATTACTTCATCTGCATTCCCCTGCCTGGACTAACTGTAATGTAGAGTTTAAAAGTAAGTCATAAGAAGGGTGTGAGCACACACTTCCTTCTAGATGCTGGCCACTCTACCAGCCTAAGAGAAATAAGGCATACCCATGATAAAGGAATTAGGCTGTATTTGATACACACATACATACATACAAAAAATACATATACAATGGTCGAAATCCCCCTTGTAAAAGGGTGGCCTAGTCAAAGCATACATAATCATCAGAACCTAATAGACATGAATTATTCCTTTTAGTTCCTCCAGGATCAAGGGCTATCAAAATTCCCCCAACCACCACAACCCTACTCAAGTTACCCACCAGAGAAGTAGGCATTTGATGTGATCGATTTTACCTCACTGACTCTCTTTTCTACTAAGGGCTAGAAAGGTGCTTTCATGCTAAGGACTTTGGATTTGGAAAGTGTGATTGTTATCCTGAGTGCATGCCTCTACTAGCATCAGACCGAGGTGGGCTGGGAAATCTCAAACTGACTCCTCAAAGCCACAGACACTAGCACTTTGCCCTGGCATTTGATAAGGCATTAAATTACGGGGTTACAAATTGACACTTACTCTGACTTTGTTAAACGAGTCATTATCAATGGCAGTCGTAGGTGCTGGAGGGTATGTTCCGACCTGAGTGTGTAAAGCGAGCAGAACACGACCTCTATAGGCACAGCCTTTGTCGGCTCCTAAATTCATTTTCTCGGCGCTCTGACCTTCAAGCAATTCCCATTCACGACGGGCACCATACACATTAACCCAAGCAGGTCCAAAGGTTGGCAAGAACCCTGAAAAATAATTCAAGTATGCATTGTTTCATATTTCACAGTTAGTCCCCATTTGAATGGGGGTGGAAACAGAAATGTTGGAATTAAGGGATTAAGAAGGACCAAAGTGGTGCAGTGATTAGAGTGCTTGACTTGGGAAGTGACGTTTCTCATTCAAATCTAATGCGAGGCATTAGAAAGGGCATCCAGCCATAATTCCCAAGCTCCAACCTGACTGTATCCACCCTCATGCAAATTTGGATTAACAGTGGCATATAAAAGCAGCAAACAACAATGATAACATTTTCATGTGCTGAGGTACGCCGAAGTGAGTTTGTGAACAGAAATGAGAATTATAAAGTTATTAAAATGGGTATGGAGATGGACAGTGAGGAACTGGGGAATTTAAGCTAGATGCCTCTTTGCACTACAGGGCATTTGGAAAGACACTGAGCCTAAAATCCCCAGTTTCAACCTGTCTGAGTCCACTCCCATTCCAATGGGGTTTAATAGTGACACACAAAACTGGAACAATATTGTTATAATCAATAATAAGAGTGCAACGTTTAAGTAGGAGGTTTTATTGCAGCGACTAACCGTCTTCTCCAGGTGCCGAGACAGCTGAGACAGGAATGACAGCAGTACCAATCTGGTCATCTTGACCAACGCGATCCCTGTATGTTAAAGACAGAAATGTCAATATTGCACAGTCAAATTACTTTGAAAAATGAAGGATATCCTCAGAAAATACTTATCTATGAGTGGCTTTTGCTCTCTATCTCTCTCCCAAGTTTTTCACTAACTTTAGAACACTATCATATGAATAAATTGCCCTATAAAATTGAGATATTAAGAGACAAATACATAACAGTTCGAAGAACATAAACTTTTTCTTAAGGATCACTTAGTAATTTTAGAATTGCAAAAGCTAAAGGCTAAAAGTCTGTAATGAAAGGGAGGGGCAAGGGACAGGGATAGCACAGAGTCCGTCTATATGCCTATCATATAGCACTGGCTCAAACCCCCTTCTCCAATCATGTGAACTCAGTGATCTCCAGGCAATGGCTGAATGATCAGATGCACCTATAGAATATCACCAACCCCCAAGTCATTGCCAAATTTAATAGGGAATGGCATGAGACAGTGAAAGCTAAGCAAAACCCGGGCAAGGATCGAACCTGGGACAACTATATTGTCAGCCCCAACATGCTACCATTGAGTCACAATGTTTAATTTATATATATACAGATGTCTACAGAAAATGCATCAACGTGAAACCTAATCTCACTTTCTTAATCTTTTTTTAAGCATTTTCAAAACTCCACTTAGATGAGAGATATCTAAAACAAACAGAACATTATAAATACATGCACACCATGATTGTGGTGATCTGTCTATCACACACAGTTTCATTAGTTATACCTTGTGTGTGTTTTATTGTAATACCATAAGTAATATTGTGCATCTACCTACATGAATATATTCATTGAGAGACTATATTATAACTATTATTTATTTTGTCATTAATTTCATCATTTTCTCATGAATAATTGGAATTTATTTGTAAAGCTACTCTAAATCTTAGGAAATCCTTAATTATGTATAATATGATAAAATGATATCCTTTTATTTTAGAATGTCTGCTTTGTTTACAGAACGGACGAGGACTCTCTCTGAGGACAGCATCAGGTGATGACTTATTGTTAGAGACTCGTAAAATTAATGTAAATTTACGAGCCTCCCATTTCGCCCCTTGGACTAGTGCTGTCGAATTTGTCAAGCAGTGACTCTATTTTAATATTGCATAAAGTTTTTGGATTTTGAACAATTATAATTTGATGTTAAGTGTTGTTTATTTTGATGTGTCCAGCAGTCGTGCCTGGAGCTAGAACTCTGTTATTTTTGTAAAATTTAACCTTTTCTTTTGGGCTGAAATATTGCTCCATTATAATATTAACTTTTTTCCAATATATTTTTTATATTTTATTGATGAGTCTTTCATTTAAGCCTGGATTTATGCAGTGTTCAGTTAATATTATTTAGTGTATTTGTGTTATTAACCAGTGGGAGTTCTCCACTAACCATTAAGCAAACGTAACTCATGCCCTTCCCCTTTAGTACCGTACAGTTTGTCTTATATTTAATTATAAGCCAGTAAGTTTTAGCCCAACTTTATTTGAAGTTGGTGGAGTAAATATTTTTGTGTACGGTATCCTGCAAAAAACAGAGTAGACTATTCATTGACCAGGTGAAAGCAGGCATTCTGGGAATAGTCACCACAATGATAACTCGTTTACGGTGCATCAAACTTTTGTCCGAACCTGCTGTAGGGGAGTTGGGAAGGGCATCTAGCCTTAATTCCCAAGCTCCAACCTGTCTCCACTCCTATTCAAATGAGGACTAATAGTGACATATAAATTGGCAAATATGAAAGAGAGAAAGAATTTTAGAGTCATTTCTCATTAACAGGTAGTTACCTTTGCAATCAGTGACAGATTCATTGTCAAATCCAATAGAAAGTTGTCTAAACATCCTCCTTTCTTTTTTAAGGTATATATTATAGGAAAAGATCTACATGTGGTTTATATTTCAAACTGAGGGATATGAAAAGACACCTATAAGATATCTTTCAATTCTGGGGTATCGTAGTAAATCAGGAACTTTATGAAAAATGTAGCTCTCAAGCTGATGGATGTCTTGAGACAGACGGATAGTTATATGAGGACCCGAGGTCTCATTAACTGGGTCATTTAGTAATGCAGGACCTTCACAAATAGTTTAATTCTCTATCTGAGGGATGTCTTGAGACAAATGGATAGATATATGAGGATCCGAGATCTCTTATAAATGGGTCATTCAGTAACTCAGTAATGCCTTGAACAGCTTACTTCTCAAACTAAGGGATGTCTTGAGACAAACGGATACTTATACGAGGACCAGAGATCTCTTTTAAATAGGGCATTCAGTGACTCAGTAATGTCATGAACAGCTTAATTCTCAGACTGAGGGATGTCTTGACAAAGGCAGATAGTTATATGAGGATCTGAGATCTCTTTTAATTGGGTCATTTAGCAACTTAAGCACTCACAGGATAATTTAATTGCTAAAACTCGAGAATGTGCAATAATAATATGAACACTAACCTGAGGCTCCTGACATCTTTTAATTAAAGTCATATATAGTTATCTAAACATCATAATTTCTATCTCTTTTAGAGGTGATTTAGTCCTCTGAGAACTGTATGGCCAGCTCAATTACAAACACTGGTGAATGTATAAAGACAAGTAGACAGAGGCCTCAGAACCCTCAACTGTTCACTAAGGTTAATTACTTATATTCGAATAATTACTGTACTATTGTACAGCTTACCACAAGATAAACAATATCAATAGTGTCAATACAGAATTACTACACTGTAGGTTGACAGATTATCAATTTAGAATCAAGAGTATCAATACAGTGGAGGCAGACAGATTATCAATACAGTGTCAACAGTATCAATACAATGGAGGCAGAGAGATTACAAATGAATTACTGAACCATATATGAATGGAAAGCATACTGCATCCTTCATATGACATGTATGAAACAATGCCCTAGCCACAATCTTTAGTTTGGAACGCTGTGCACAGCATTCCCAGATAGCTTTTTGCTCATAGAAATAAAGTAGATAAGAAAAAAAGGACCTGCTGGCTCGGGGTATTAGATAAGGGAGCACTCTCTGCAATCTTAGAAAATATAAACCTCTATTGAAATATGTTCAACCTGTGTTTTATTTCTGTAAGAACATCCTGTTGTTGCTGCTCATATTTAACTAATGCAAATTGCCAATGCTATTTTGTTACATATTGTACACATAACCCAATAAAAAATAAAATGACGGTAGATTGCATTTAGCAAAAAAAAAAAGACCAAATAAAGATTTGACCTGTTGGCATAATTTATAGTACAGAGAATATATTTCATGATTAAAACCAATACTGTACAATATATAGGATGACATTATCTTACCAGTCTTTGAGAGTTATTTTAATAACGTTGCACATAGAAGGGAAGAGGAAGCCCATGTGCAAATGTTGGCGAAATTCCGGATTCTCGTTCGTGTATAGGATCTTGGTTTGAACCTCTTGACCTGCGTAACTGGCAATTAAATATGGATCGACTAACTCCTTTGAGGCTTTCCCGACTCCCAGGATTTCCTTGAGGGACTGAAGTGTTCCCGCATCCACTGGTATTAAGTGAAAGAAAAAATTAAGCTGTTAGTGATAATGTTTGTGACATTTTTCAAGGATCTATTTTAATGAAGTGTCCCTTTATCCACTGTTATTAACGTGAAAGAAAAAAAATGGGTTTAGTGATAGCAATAACATTTGTGACGCTTTTCAAGGATCCATTTTAATGAAAGAATAAGTGTGATTGCAGAAAGAGATGTCCTGTAATTATGTCAATTCTCGTACATTTAAGGGTCACTGGTGATAACATTAACACTTGTGACTATTTTTAAGGATCCATTTTCACGAAAGACTGAGCATGATTGCAGAAAGAGAGAAGTACTGTAATTACATAATTCCTTGTATATTCAGGGTCACTGAAAATAACACTAACACTTGTGACAATTTTTAAGGATCCGTTTTAATGACGGACGTAAGAATAACAGCATAGAGAAACAGGTCTACTAATGACATCAAGTCTTATACACATAAGGGTATAGATTTATGCCAAAAAGAGTTCAAGGGGATTGTTAGATAAGATGTCCACTTACATGATAGTGTTGCAAGACCCTAATAAAGACAGCATATAACCTGGGTGAAATTCCTTGAGCTCAACAATCTATGACAAACCCATAGACTAGTCTATTTCTTATGAGATTTGATTACAAATCTCCTTTTTTGTAATTCTTTTCTCCTCTTTGAACCAATCTGTAACTTGTATATCGTTCTATAACTAATGCATCAGTTTTATTTCTTTTACATCTTACATTATGTCTTCTTTTACAGTACAGTATTATCTTTTGCAAAGTCTCTCTGCATCAACATCTAACCAAAGGGAAATGATTTCCTAAGTCTCTGAGCTTTATCTATATCTAGCTGGTTAAATTTACATCTACTGCATATTAAATATTACTGTCATCTCTCTTTTACACAGGCAGTTGGTTATTTACATAAGTTACAATATTAAAGTTGTCCCACATCTTACATGGTCAATATGTTCCTCTATACCTCCTGTGTCAAAATTCACATACGTTTTAAAACCCTTAGATATCAATACTTTGTACACAATTAATTCCCAAACTCCTTTGTACATTATATCATAACTAGATTACTGTACTGTACTAAAAACCTTACTTCATACAACTTGAATTTATGTAAAGACTGCAGTAGTTATAATAAATTTCTTAAGGTAAAATAGCCAGAGACTTTAGTTTTCTAACTTTTCTAACCACACAGATGTTACTTTCTGACTCATTTTACCAGGTCCTCAACAATTTCTATTTCCATCAACAGATATACAGACTCATCATTTCTTTTATAATATCTATACAATGCATTTCATAAATGAGCTGCCTAGTTCATATGTGAATGAATAATTAAAAACCCCAAAACCTTTTTCAACTTGACTAAGAGGGAAGAATTCTTTCACCACAACTACTGCCGGTGACTTCGAGGCATCCGCTTGAGGCTTCATGGCCTGCCATGATCTGAGGTTAGAAGGGACATGCATTCAAGGTAACTATTACATCCGCCTGGTCCTTTGCAAGAAGGCAGCATCCAGCTTTAGTAGAAAAGGGTGTTCGTGACGTAAAACCAATCACATCACATCAAGAATAAAAGAGCAATAAGTAATCCAAAAAAATAAGCCCTTACTTCTTGGAAGATTCTGCGCGCAATACACGGAGAGAATAAAAGTCGCCGGTTGAAGATGAACTCCAGCCGACCATAATAAGTTTGATTCCACATCATCCTGGTCATTCCTGCCGGCTGTCATGTCTGGACACACATCACCAGGGCCTAAGACTGCAATGCTTGCTTTTAAATAACCTGTGGAAAAAGTAATAGTGAAATTTCAGCTTACTATATTTCAAAGCAACCTAATATCTTCTCTTCTTTACGCTTTGTGCCACAATTACTTTCCATTTGGGGGTGGACACTGACAGATTGAAGTTGGAGAATTAAGGCTGGATGCCCTTCCCAACGCCCCTCTGTGGGATAGAATGTGGGTATGTCACCTTCCCAAAATGGTCACTCTACCACTTTTCCATGATAGTCCCCTTTTATGTCCACAGCGAACATCCATGCAAGTACTGACCAGACCCAATGTTGCTTGAATTTGCTGATTGAACAAATAACGGCTTCAACACGGTTCTATCACTTCCCGAGTCGAGTGGTCTAATTATGCTGCCAGCAAAGTGTAGTACAGCGTAAAGGAAAATGGGAAAGCGGCAGAACTTCTTTACATTCTGGCCATCCTTACCTCTTCCATCAATTCCTCTGTGACCAGAGGCAAAATTTCAAGTGAGATGAGATTGCCATCCCTTTTCTCTCCTATCTCGTTTTGTTGGATTAATACAACTAGAAGAAAATATAAGCAGGGAATAGTACTGAAAGAAAAACAGCTCGGATGCTATAAATGGACTGGTCACAGACTTACTGGGGCTGGGGAATCAAGACTAGATGCCTTAAATTTAACAGTCAACAAATCTTTTGGCTTCTCTCATCAGGGGTCATCATAGTGGATGAATCATCTCCATATCATCCTATCCCCTGGCTCCATATCCGTCACAATACACCCTCATGTCCTCCTTCACCACATACATAAAACTCCTCTTTGGCCTACCTCTCCCCCTCCCGCCTGGCAGCTCCATGCTCAGCAGCCTTCTCCCAACATACTCCTCATCCCTTCTCATCACATGCCCAGAACATCACAGTCTTGCTTCTTGCCATGTCCCCACACTGTCTTACCTGCCCGGTCCCTCTATTATACTGTACTAATTCTTCATCTGCCTTAGGTTAAACAGCTGGAAATGTAAATCTAATTCCATTAAGTACCTTGAACAGTGGGTGTAGGTTCATCTGGATTGGCAAGTACTAGCCAGCGATTCAAAAAGCTGTGATTTGGCATATCATAAACCATTCCTATTTCACACTGCAATGTAAAGAAAAGAGCACCAATTATCTCTTTGAATTGCAATATAATGCATTAAAATGTTTCATAAAATTGTACATTGTTATTTAAAGCAATTAAACAAGCAAAAAGTACCACTTTAATGTATCAATTTTTTAAAAGAAAATCGCAGATAATAAACATCCTTTTGAACAAGTAATTTAATTCATCATAAAATTTTAATATCCAATATTGTACAAGGTGTTTGAATATCAAACAAAAAGTAAATATTATAATATATGTAGAGAATGAATTAGATACAATTTGGTGTGTGACAACTGTAACTTGTGTAAAATGTGCATCGTACACCATGGATTAAGCTGTAAAAAAAAAAACCTGTATAATAGTACTGTACTCACCTTAAACGATCCAATCGAAGTTGTGGATCGAATTCCGCTTGAATTGCAAACCTGCAAAATAAAATACCTATACTGCATTCACATGTATTTATATTGTATTCACAAATACCTATACTGTATTTAATACCTATACTGCATTCATCTACAAAGCATTCTCTCTTAGGGAATGATGTGTGAATATTTATAACACATATATCACCAGCTACTCAAATCTAAGCCAACTGACATTGCAGAACTACTAACTCCATACCTGGAACTCCATAAAATCTTCTAATATATCAGAGGGGAACTTTTCCACTTGGTAGAAGAAAATTTCATCGAACCAGGGGCTTGTAGTGCCTTTATGAACTCGTGTCTGCTTGGCGTCTCCATCCAGACCCACTCGGCACACGGGATTTATATTGTCTCCCATTAACTGCCTCCCTTCCACCACTCGCACTCGGATCTGAAAGAATATTACAAACAACTTAACCTCTGAATAGTACAGTGGTAATGCGCTGGCTTCATATTCAAGAGGACGGCAGATCGGTTCCCGTCTAAGGCCGAGAGCTTAAACTGCTTACAGGGAGGTTACTGCTGTGGCTGGCACCACAGTGTGGGGTTGGGGCTTGCCCCAGCTGACGTTCTGAGGAGCATCTTAGATGGATATCGAAACTGAAACCCGGCAACTTTTACCTTTAATACACCATTCCATGTGTCATAATTAGTCCTCATTCAAATGGGTGGACACAGACAAGTCAGAGCTGGGGAATTATGGCTGAATGGGAAACTTCATCTACTTTACTGCTTAATGTCATAATGAGGGTGGATATAGACATGTTGTAGCTAGGAAGATTGAGGCCAGATACCCTTCCTACCGCCCTGTGACAGACTTGACATTAGGTTAGTTAGTTTTACACCTTTCGTCTCTCAAACTTTTCCATCGACACTTGAAACAACACATAAATAAGCTGGAAAAAGTTAAAAGACATTCCACAAAACTGGTGCCAAAAATAAAATGCAATCTCAATTATGGGGAGAGGCTGAGGGAATTAAACCTACCATCACTCGAAATTGTAAGAATGAGGGGGGATATAGTAACGGTTTTTAAATTCCTTCATAGTTTGAAGCTTCATAAGAAAACTTCTTTCTTTACTTTTTTTGTGTAAGAGTATTTGATGATTGGAGTTCGCTTAGCGAGGAAGTAGTTACTGCTGAATCCATAGTTTTATGGACAAATATGATAAGTATAACCCATTACCAAAATGGAACCAGAGCAGGAGACGTAAAGTTAGGAGCATAGGGATCTTTCCCGTAAGCATAATTAAGTAATTACAACTGGGTAATTACTGAGGCTAACTGATCTATTAATGAATACGTAAACATAAACACGTGTACTGTTGATCTTCAAATTTCATGCAAGAAGATCTTCTTCAATATTTCATGCAAGAAATCAGTGTTCTTGTTTGGCATAATAATAATAATAATAATAATAATAATAATAATAATAATAATAATAATAATAATAATAATAATAATAACAATAATAATAATAATAATAATAATAATAATAATAATAATAATAATAATAATAATAATAATAATAATAACAATAATAATCACTATCATCATCATAATATCTTTCCTTATAATTATGAATGCATTTAGTATTAACCAATTCCTCTCTTATTGATTTCCAGTTATTAATCATTCTTATACCAAAAAGTACTTCCTTATATCCTTCAAAGGAGATAGCTTATGAAGCTTCAAACAATGACCTCATCCCCTATCAGCTCTGTCAAAACCAAGGAAAAACTTAGAAACTGTTACCATGTCCCCTCTTTTCTTCTTGCTTCAAATGGCGGTAAGACCAACTAAGTTAGCCTTCCTTATAAGTGAGCTAACGTATTTCTTTATCCAGCTTTGAAGCATGTGAGTGTGTGTGTGCACTTACGTAACTGCATTAACCTAATAGCGCTAACAGAAAAGAGCCTTATGCTCGTAACCCTCTGGTCAATTTTACTTCGTGCTTATCAACACCTATCATATCTAATTTTAAAATTTTTAATGCATTCAGGAGAGAGAGAGAGAGAGAGAGAGAGAGAGAGAGAGAGAGAGAGAGAGAGAGAGAGAGAGAGAGAGAGAGAGAGAGAGAGAGAGAGAGAGAGAGAGAGAGCTAAATTTGTATTCTTCGAGTGACAGAAATCAAACTTCTTTGTATTTAAATGTGATGAGTTAATTTTGGAAGTTACGCCTATATTAATCCAAAAGTAAGCTTGGGGTGCGGGATATAGCAAAAGGTTGGGAACCACTTATCATTTGTGATTTTAGCATTAATTTTTTCTTAATTTTTTTATACATATATTTACCTGGAACTTAGTTTTAGCATTAGAGAGTTTATCTCTGTTGCGCTGCTGAGGTAATCCCAGCTGGGGCATGGCACCTGTCGCGGTCCCGTCCATACACACATCAGGCAGGGCAGCTATACCTGTAATAATAATAATAATAATAATAATAATAATAATAATAATAATAATAATAATAATAATAATAATATAATAATAATAATAATAATAATAATAATAATAATAATAATAATAATAATAATAATAATAATAATAATAATAATAATAATAACAGTAATAATAATGATATACTGCTAGGTGTTGTATGGATCAGGTTTGCATTTGTGGTTTTCTGGAAGATAAGACTAGAGGTATCGTTTAGAAGACAGGTTGTGTAAATATGCCATAGTATGACCCTATGTGAAATGTCAAAGGCAGGATGAGAAGATGCTTTGGAAACAGAAACAATATGTTAAAAATGATATAGATGTGTATTTACTCAATTTATAATAATTATTTAATATATCCCTCCTGAACACTTGAAGCCAACTAAGAACTTTTATCTTTTCTTGCTACTAGCTTGACCCTCTCCAACTACGTTAGCAACAGGAAGGGATACCCCAGTCAGGGGGACTCCTTTATCAGTATTCCTACCCTCTGCTAAATCTGAAGATACTGCCGCTTGTCGGGCTGCCATCATTCCCACTGCGCCTACTGCAGGAGCTGGAGTTCCTGGGAATATGTAGAAATAAAACAAAAGCATATTTTATAAAAAACGCATATGAAGAGTGCGCAAGATATAGGGATAATTTGAAGAAAAAAAAAATCATAGGACTCTGTATAATGCCTGTGTAAAGTTGGTGTAGCAAACAAACTAAAAAGTCCCAATTCTTAGAATTTCTTATTGAAGGATACTGTACACCCTACAGAAGCGAAGTGAATTTAATACATGGCACTAAGTTAGAAGATCTTGATTCTACTCTTAAAGTGACACATACACTTTCCCTTTGTCAGAACCACATGAAGAATTCTCTTCAGAGACATGGATCTGAATCCCACTGCTGCTACCAATTTAAGATATTGGAAAGTTAATACATATGAAGGCGTCAGTAACAATCAGCGTAGATGTCATTAAACCTTGACAGTCAGTTAACAGCATCAGTCTTTAGGTAAACTCAACAATCTTAGTAAGTACACAGTGATTACCTCATTCGATGTTTGGACTCAAAGGTAAAAATCCTTTGTGCAAAAATTTTGTAAAAGAAAATTAAAGGAAATGTAGTCTACTATTGTTCCAATTTACCTGCAGGTGGTTTATAGGAGAGTGTCAGAGAAAGGGTGCCAACTGTAGGCGAGTCGTTGGCATCTAGGAGACCCAGTTCATATTCCAAGGGTGTTCCAGGAGCGGACAATGCAATATTTCGAAATGCTATTGTGGCTTTACCAAGGAGTCTGGAACGAGACAGATTAAGCGTGTATGCTCAAAGGATCAGTGTGCATTTAAGTATATCAAAAAAGAAAGATTTCTGCAATACTAAATTTCTCTAAGTAGGAGCAAAGCCAGGCTTTGCCAAGAACCTGGAACAAAGCTAAAAGAATTAATGATTCCAGTTTGTATACAATGAAATGAAATACAGATTTAAATATCTCCTTACACTAAGAGTAAACAACTCAGTATTTTTCCTGTTTTATGTATCAAAAGCCCTATTTTGAATGGGAGTGGACATAGACAGGTTGGAGCTTAGGAATGAAGTTTGGATACCCTTCCTAATACCCTGTAGTGGGCTCAAACATGGGTTTGTCATTTCCCGAGTTAAGCACTTTATTCACTGTCCTACTGCATCCAAAGAGAAGAAGAAGCAAATAGGGAAGACACATTGTAATTAGTGTCACAGGTCAAATACCAAATGAGAAACTTTATATGGTTCTAATTTCTATCTTAGATATACCATCAAATAAATGAATGAATAAATGAATAAAAAATAGATAACTAAGTACATTTAACTTAACCTTTTTCATAGAAAAATAAATATAACTCAACCTCTGACGTTAACTCATAATACTCTTCCTATCACTCAATATTGCTTTCAGAAATGGATTTGAAAACCCTACTTGATATATCGCTTTTATTTGCTTCTCTTTAAAAAAAAAAAAATGGGGCAGAGCAGGAAGTTGCTGAGTTCAGGATGCTGCTGTTTTGTTTGTGCATGACAAGAATGGACAGCATGAAGAATAAGTGTACTGGAGGAACACGGCATGTAGGATGGTTTGGGGATATGATGAGAGAGGCGAGGAAGCATGAGTATGTTGGGAGAAGGGTACTGAGAATAGAGCCGTCAAGCTGGAGGGAAGTAGAACAGATAGGAGGCTTATGGATATGGTGAGGGTGGACATGTGGATGTGTAGTGTCATGGATAGAACGCAAAGGATAGTGCAATTTGGAGATAACTGATTTGCTGTGGTGACCCCTGATGGGAGAAGCCAAAAGACCTGATAATGATTTGCTACAGGTACAGAACTAACGAGTTACAAAGATGAATAAAAAACACAAAAATTAGGGAAAAGTTTGAAAAATGGCTCTCGAATGGCACTAATACCTGTTCCTTCCAATTCTTTCATAATCTTTGACAAATATGTCTATACATTCATCAGGACGGGGTGCTTTGCTTCCGAGCGTCCATGTTAGAGTCTCGTCCCATACAGGGTCAAGAGTTCCTGACTTGTATTCGGTTTTTTTCTTCTCACCTGGAAAGAAATAAGGATTTTTTTTACTGTTTTTTAATTATCACCTGGAAAGAAATATAGGGAAATTTTAGTCTGTTTTCTTTTTCTCCCCTGGAAAGAAATATGGAAAATTTTCTTTTTATCATTGTAAGATATAGTCCATTTTTTTTATAGTTTGTAATATCTTTGCCATGTTAATAATGATAATTACAAAAGTAATTTTTTTTTGACGATATATACGTAACAATTAGTCCCCATTTTGGGAGTGTACACAGACGGATTGAGGCTGGGGATTTAAGGGTGGATGCCCTTCCTAACGCCCCTCATTGGGTTCGAACATGGTTTTGTCACCTCCTGAATTGAATGACTTTGAGGTGTCAGGTCCAGGGTTTGTGGCCCGCTGCGGTTTGAGGCTGGCAAGGGCATGCACTCATGGTAATGATCACGCCTGCCAATACTAAAGTCCTTCACAAGAAAGCACCGTCCTACCCCTTAATAGGAAATGAGAGTCTGTGACGTAAAACCGATCACGTCTAGCGTTCTCAGGTTGTCATTCATCCAATGATCCTGTGATGTTCCCAATAGCCTACATCTCTTATTATCCCCTCACATCTGACAAGTCACAACACTTCCTATCTGTTTTTTTTCTTTATGTTTTCTTCGTGCCCAGGCCCAATGAGGGCAGTTTTCTTTGCCCGTCCTGGTGTCACACTCATAAAAGAAGAAAAAGAGAAAGAAGAAGAACTGATCAGACCCAAAGGGGCTTAACTTCGCTGAATAGCTTACCTTGGAAGTCAATTGTTACATAGGGATCACTCTTGCCCAATGTCTCCAAATTTTGGAGGCTGGAAGCGTTCAAAACACGAACTTCCAACGACATATTGTTTGCTCATCTGTACCTACAGAGAAAAAAAAAACTAAATTAAATTTTAAAAATTAACTTTACATGACATTTAGGAAATATATTATGATGAAAGACATAAATAAATATAATATAGCATAAAATAAAATCTTTTTTTTTTTTATAAAAATGGACTATGCTGAAAATATTTCAATATCATGCTTCTTTCAAAATTGCATATTTTAATTTTATGACTCAGAATGTGTTATATTTTAAAACATTAAACTGTACATTTAGAACATTTATTACTTCTTATTAAACAAACTAGGTAATATATATATATATATATATATATATATATATATATATATATATATATATATATATATATATATATATATATATATATATATATATATATATATATATATATATATATATATATATATATATATATATATATATATATATATATATATATATATATGTCTCTTGTCAATTTAAATCATTTACTTATAGCAAACCTGATAATTTAACATTCGATTTGCATAGAGGATATCATGGTACCTGCAGTGTTTGTTTTTTTTTCGTGATTTTTTTTTATTTCAAGACTCAATTTATATATTTTTTTTCGTTTTAAGTCATGGCTTAACTTTGGCTAGAAATTAATTTTGTTATAAGCAATTATGAAATAGATCTCTGTAAAATTCAAAGAAAATACGACAAGATAATTAATAGTTTTGATAATTGTATTTTGTTCGAATGTTAATAATATATGCATTCGAGTTTATTTTCAAACTTTTCGATAATTTACTTCAATTTTTTTGTGGTTAATTACATTAATCTTAGCCCCAAAAAAGTCATATATATTTTTAGGTTATAAGTCCAAAATTATAAAAAAATTATAATTTTTTTAATAATTTTATGCTCGAATGCTTAATGTCATCCCATTTTTTCGTTATATATAACGATTTTAGCGAAATACAGTCATGCATAATTTAGGTAAATAAGATCGAAATTGC